>VZRH01000792.1:1132549-1182304 GCA_013397555.1 Urocynchramus pylzowi | reverse complement strand
GGGCGCCGCCGCCGCCGCCCTGCTCTGCCGCTGCGCGCTCGGGCCGCGCCGGGGCGGAGAGGTACGCGGGGCCGGCGGGGAGGGAGGCGAACAGCTCGGGGGAGCTGGAGTGCTTTGCGAGGGTTTGAAGGGCGGAGGGCCCGGGAGGTGTCGCCTGCCGGCTTTGCCCGCTGCGCAGGACAGCCTGGGCTGCGCTCGGGGCGAGCGGCGCGGCGGGGTGCGCTCTGCAGCGGGGCGAGGTGGAGAGCCCCGTAATTCCTGCCACATCTCTGCTGGAAAGGATTTCACCACCTCCTTTTAGTAGTTGCTGAAAGAAGCGGACTTAACTCTAAAAGGAGGCCGGTGGAAGTGTTTACGTGTTCTGAGTGTTGCCCCCCGGCCTGTATCTCTAAAATACGTGACCTGCAAGTTGCTTCTCGCAACCACCGCTTCGTGTAAGAGGCAGTGTTGCTTTTGGGGATAATGGAAGATGTACCTGGTTTCCAGAAGCTTTGTGAGATAATTGAAAATAAACGCTAATTTCCGCCCTAAACCAGTAATCTTATTTCCAAAGTGTTTTACAGACTTTTCCAAAGTTTGTGTTACAACACAGCACAGAGTATTAGTACTAGCCCACAGCAATAACTTTGCACTGAGGGATACTCAGTGGACATGGATACCTAAAGAAGTAAAGTAGCCTGGGCACTGCTGAAGTTTGCTTGATGCCAAACTTAACAGGATTTTCTGAAGTGTGTGATTTTGTTAACAACATACTTGTTGTTCTCTTTTAATTACTATGCTTCATATCTCTTTATTTCATAATGTTTGTTTGGACCCAAAGATTGCAGAGGCAGCTTGCACCCACTGAACGAGGCAGGCACCCATCTACCAGGCAGATATATTTTCTGAGCATTGTTAGTGATTTATGCTTTATTCTCCCATCCCACTTAGACCCAGGTCATTCTGGACTGGCTGGATGTAGCAGTGGTTGGTGCTGGCACAGCAGGGGGATTTGGAGCCCTGCAGAGAGTTCTGCCAGCCTGCAAGCGCGGCGTCATGCAAGCAATTCTGGCTTGGTTTTTCACTACACCTTTCCTCAGCTATAACAGCTCTGCTGCATGTGTGTATCTGCTAGTGTTGATCATCATTAAACATGAAATTGGAGACAAGTTCTCTAGTTCCCAACTGCTTTTAAGTTGGAGGATTAAGGTTCTGTTTGAAGCCAGACATTAGTCTAGTAATGGAGGCACTTCAAATGCTGGATCAATGCATCCTGTGCAAGTACAAGCCCTTCTGATTCAATTGCTCGTTTTCCATGCCTTAATAGGTGTATCTTTATTGTACTGTCTCTACCAACTCAAATGTAGCCATGTGCAATTTTATCCTTTATGGCATATATGTCAATAAGGAATAGAAGCTGTCATTTCTCCCTGGTCTGGATCTTCAGGTGCATTTAGATGTTTAAATGCTATTGAAATCAATGCTGCTGCCTTATTTTATTTTGAAAGAAAAATAAACTGCTTGCTGATGCATACAGAGCACATTGCAGCATGGGGAGGTTGTATCCTGTGGGTCTGATTTCCCCAATTGGACAGGGCAACCTTAGTCTGTTCCTCCTTCCCACTATCTGCCCCAGCAGTGCTATGGAGCAAGCAGGTGCTGAACTGCACCTATTGCAGCCTTCTGTATCTAAAGTAAAAGCAGGGCTAGCTTTCTTGAGTATATGTTCTATCCCAAGCAGCTAAATTATCCTTAGTGTGGTAGCAGGGCAAGTGCCTGGAGTCTGAAGCAGCTTTAAGCACCACAGTAAGCCAACACATTTGTCACTCAGCCCCAGTTAATCACTGTTTTACAGATCACAATCTAAATCTGTGGGACTTGGATGCATGGAGGATGCATAAGTCTCTTATTTGTTGATTTGTACATAGGATACATTGGGGTAGTTTTAAGAAGAAATCTTTACCATGGTAGTAAATAAATTACAAGACTGCTGAGGGAGGTTTGTAGCTGTTCTTTTCTCATAAATAGATTTTTAGGAACCAGCATCTGCACTTCAGCACGTCTAAAAGGATAGCCCAAAAATACAATCTGAATGATTGTGTACCCTCTAAGATCCAGAGAGGTGATAGAGGCAAGTCCTACAGGATTAAGTGTGTTCCAAAGCTGGGCTGTTCTCTGTGTTCTAGGAAAATGGACTACTTTATGTACCAAATGGCCAAATAATTTAAGGTGAACCTTTCCATAAGAGAGTGACATGCACAGTGGCTGCAGCTGTATCATTAGACTACATCCAAAAGTAGTCAGTGGATTGAAAACCTGAAAAAGAATTTAAAAACTAGTCCATATAGTGTGGCTGCTATCTTTTGCTTCACTAAAAAAATAATCCTTCCAATGCTATGTTTGGAGGGAGGCACATTAGTGTTGTTTTCTGATCTTTATAGTGTGTAGGGAAGATCATGTGTAGCAGGAGGTTTCATTTCCACACAGTATCTGTGTCCCTACCAGTGGCTTTTTGTCTTTGTGAAGTGAGGCCAATAATATGGGCTGCTTTTGGGGAGGGAAGGTGATGAACATTTTCTGATAGTTACTTCTCCCTGACAGGAACTTCCACACACATAAAGTTTCATTTAGGAAACTTGTCTCATGGTTTGGGACGAAAAATACTTGGCATTCTCTTTATTGCTGGTAATTATAGACAATTTTAGTTAACTTGCTGCAATTGAGATGTTTGAGCTCAGACCATGAGGTTGACTCCATAGTCTGTAGTATGAGATTTTGAGAGCAGATGGATTGATTTGACATGTTCACATCCTCTTAAAACTTTTTAGATTAAAATTCTATTTCTGGAATGACAAATGTAAAAGTTCATTAATTTTAATTATTCCTTTCTGAATATGTAAAATTTTCATTCATTTTCAGATTGTGTTTTTCCAAAATTTTCAACTAATAGTGCAATAATTTTCATGATGGAGACATGAATCTATCCAGGCTGCAGTAGAAGATGTTTCCAGTTAACCTGCATGATCTCAAGAGTTACATTGTATGTTTTCTCTTGGAATTTCAGAAAGATGATTCTCAAAGACTTCTGGAAAGCTTCAATGCTGATGAAAAAGAGCACACACTCATGAAAAGTAAAGCAGAACCCTATACATCAAAAGAGGAAATGGTGCTGGAGGTAAAGCTCTGCTCTTACAGGTGGATGTCCATGGTGGATGTAGCAGTGAGCATGTTCAGGCCCTGCTCCAAATTAATTTTAGTGGGTTTGGAGAGAGACTTTAAAAAATGTTCTGAAAAACTGTAAGATGGAGAGTGGGAGTTGGTTGCTACTTATGAATGCAACCATTTCGAGCACTTATTCCCATTATGAGTTCCAATTCTCCTGGGGCACTCTTTGGATATTTTAGTCAAGATCCTGAGTTGTTTTTGGGCAGACTTCTTTGCTTTCATCTCTATGTTGTCCTTAGTTTCTAAAAAAGCTGATGGGATAAATTAACACTATTAACATGAGAAAAAGTTTGTAAGTACTGAAAGACCACTGTCGTGAGCTGGGATTCAAAGACAATTAGAGAATTTGTGAAAAAAAAGTAGAAATAGAAACTTAACAACCCACCCTCAAGGAAAACATCAAGTAACCTAAGTAACTTCTTTTTTTTTATAATCTTGAAATAACTGGAGAACCAGTCCTACTGTGTAGTCATTAGATCACTATCTTTTACCCAAAGCTGATTTGACTTGTCTTGCTGAAGCTTAAGATTTTGATTTAAATTGCTGATTTAAAAATGTGCAGTTCAGCTGACTCATTCAGTCTATTATACATAAATTAAATACATGCATAAAATGTCAATCATAACTA
The DNA here is from genome assembly GCA_013397555.1 of Urocynchramus pylzowi. Taxonomy (NCBI): domain Eukaryota; kingdom Metazoa; phylum Chordata; class Aves; order Passeriformes; family Fringillidae; genus Urocynchramus; species Urocynchramus pylzowi. Next base: position 1,178,472 of record VZRH01000792.1, on the reverse strand, counting down.
GCCAGTCTAGTGCTTAGCTTCTAACAAGAACTGATTTCAAGAAAATGTTATTGTTAACATTTAAAATGTTAGTTTAAATCCTGACAGGTAATGAATCTTCATTTCACCTTTGTGATCAGGAGTGGTGACAAAACATGCTTGGTCATTTTGCTTGAGTTAAAGTAGAATATAACAAGTTGAGCATGGATTAGGTTATTTTTTGAAGTGTAAATGTTGTGGGAGAGCTTACACAATTTTACATCTTTATGCTTATTACCAGTGTTTTTGAAATGGGATCACTGACTTTTAAAGGTGATAATTCACAACTCTATCCATTTCCATAACATGGCTCATTTATAAGACATTAAGAGGTAACCTTGTTATTTGAGGGGACTTTCTCCCACCTACCTGTCCAACTACTGAAATTATATGTATTTTTTTCTACTAATTTGTTCTGATTTCCAGAGGCTTTTGCTGTTACTAGCATCAAATTGACATTTTATGAAGAAGCATAGATGGAAAATGCTTTTAATTAGGTTAGAGCACTTCAGAAAAACAGGTATTTTCATTCTGAGACTTTTCACATTGCAATAACACCATAATTACTGTATTAATAATAATTGTGTGTTACTTATGCCTGCTGAGAAGCAGGATGTATTAGTTCTAGCACACTGCAATACAGCTTTCCAGCTTTGCACTGGCTGCTCTGCCTCCAGCCACTGCAGAGCAGTCCCTGGTGAGATACTGCAGCGCTGGGACTGCTCACTAGGGGCATCTTTATCAGTAAGCTTTATCAACAAACCCAAAAATGGAAATAAATGAAATGGAGATGAAAAAGTGCAATGGTAGAAGTCCAGTGAATTACATAGTTTGTTCTTCTCTTTCCATTTCTATTTTTTAGACTCTATTAGTGCTTTGATATTTCTTAGAAAAAGCTGTATGAAAAACCCTGTGTTTTGACAAGTCAGTCTTTCATTTCATGTGACAAAACCAAAAGAGATAAAATAGGAAATCCTAGTGCTTAGATTTACACGTTTTATCTGCTCTTTATAGCCCAACTTTTATTAAGCCATACCTAACCTCTCAAAACAAATGATGATCCCATTGTTCCAGCATCTAGAAAAAGGCAGTAGCAGAAAGTCAGATTATGTGATACAGAAAATTGTGCGAAAAGAATTCTGTATCTATTAAAAGTTCTTTGGAAAACCATTGTTATTTTCCCCAGATTTTGAGTAAGGGTTGTAATAAAAGTTTTTCCTATTTTCTCCTGGAGAATTAAAAATATTTTGTAGCAGTGGTAGTGGCAAGAGTTCCCTTTTCAAGTTTTCCTACTCAGAATGAGCCTTACGAGAAGACTTCTTGCACCAAAACAGGCACAATCAATAAATAGTTATCAATGGGAACATTTAAGTTGTGTAACAAAAAGGAGCACACAATACTTAAAGTGAATAATTGCCAGATCTGCTGCTTTTCTCAAATGGTTTTCTGTTCTTTTCCATACAGGAAAATGAGTCTCCTCTCAACAGTAACATTGCAGCATTTGCATTAAAGGCAAAAGTGATCTATCCCATCAACCAGAAATTTAGGGTAAGGTTTTAGATTCCACTTGTAAAAATTAATGACAATCATTCTGTGTCAGAGTAAATTGCAGAGTCAAGTAATCGAAAAAAATTTACTGCCAATCTGCTTTATAGGGATCTTTCTTTTTTTTATAGTCCATTGGCTCAGGGCTTATTCTGTAAGGTGTCAGCTGCTTTCAGCTCCCCTTCATTGCTGGAACCTGCAATGCTTTTTTATATGGTGTCCAGTCAATTTTCACTGTATTTAAGAGAGCTTGTCTGCCCCTTAACATTAATGGAAGTTGGATCTGTCTAAGGAGCCATAAGAAAAACACCACAAAGATCTAAAAGGAAAAGAGAAAGTGTGCACCAAGCAGCTAACTACAACAGAAGAATGCTTTCCTGGGTAATGCAAAAGCCTGTCATGTATATGGAAACACTTTTGCTGTGTATACTGTTGAACTTTTCCCTTAAAAGTAAACACTGAAAATTGATGTGATGTTTGTCTCCTTATTGTGTTGTATTAATTGACCTTGTGAATTTCCTTTGACTTACAGCCTTTGGCTGATGGCTCATCCAATCCATCCTTGCATGAGAATCCAAAGCAGGCAGTTCTGCCTAATCAAGTGGTGGAGACATCTATGTCAGGCAGCCTGGGATCCCTGAGCCAGGGAGACAAAGAGGACTGTAGCTCCTCCACAACAATACATTCCACAACAAGTGATGACAGGTTTCAGGCTCGAGCCTTTCTAAAGGTGGCCAGCTTCCCTGAAGTGCTGACATGTGAGAGGTAAGCAGTAAACCTGCCCTTGTTTGGTCATTTCCTGTGTTTTCAGGACAGTCACTAAAGGTGAAATGCTGGATATGAATGCACACAGTCACCACATCAGGACAGGGTTATCTGCTTATAACCCTAAAACAGTTGTTGGGAGATTAACACATTAAGCTGTTGGAAGTCATTCTGTTCTTGGTGAAATTTTGGGAATCAGAGCTGGCTAAATGCTGTCTTGTTAGAGGTGTGTCACTGTTAGGATAAGGAGATGTCTTTGTTATGTCTCATATGCTGAGTTCATGTGTGCTGGGGCTGGAGCTCTCTGCACTGTACAATGCTGTCTCACACTGCAGGTGCCTTGAGAACACTCAGTGGTCTGTTCTCTCTGTTTTAATGGGAGCTACTCATGTCTTACTCTGGGAAAACAGTTCCTCTCTGACACTGCTGATGAGCAGATAGAGGTAATTGAAATGGACTGTCAGTTCTGATTTCCTTTCAGCTGCACCATGACAAGGTACCCTTGGATGAATACATGTGTCTGCTCTCTCATTAGCAAGAATAAGAAAATCATATTTGTGTCCCAGGGACTGGGAAAGGTACTAGCAATGAAGAACATTTACAAAACACCCATTCTTGTTATGGCTGTTTCAATTTAAAGGCCTGCTTTCCCTGGTTGTATTCACTCATGCCTATGTTCACCTTGTCAATTCTAGAGGAAACTGCAGCACCAAATTAATTAAAAGCTCTATGTTTTGTTTACTTTTACATACAGAAACCTTTTCTGGAAAAGGAGGTAATGTAGAAATAAAGTAACTTTTCTTCTGGTTTGGGGCAGTGTTTCTAGGAGGATCTAGTGGTTAAATGAAACTTATATTGTGTTGTCTTTTTATGTAACCATCATTTAGATTGCTGTTAATGCATTTTTAATCTTTGTTTTAGTTTTGATGTTAAGCTCTGCCTTTGCAGTCTTACTTTACAAGATCTCATGCTTCTTGATACTGAACTCAGAAAAGAAAAACATGTGGTAGGTACTTATATCTCATTTATAGCTCATTGTTTTGAATATCTTAGTTGAATATTAGTTTAGGAAATAACATAAACAGCTGGCTAGGTGAGATGTAGTGCAGCAGAGTTGCATTTCCACATTATTGACTTTTTTTTTCCTCCTACTCTGCATATATATGAGCTTCCTAAGGAAGTAAAATATGATGAAGTATACTGGTCTGTGAAATAGCAATATAGCAAATACTCAAAATTGGTTTTAATCATTACTCCAGAGATTAACATACAGCACTTGAGGCTCATAAGAAGAGGTAATAAATTATTTAATAGGTGAGTTTGTCTTAAAGACAAACTTGCTTGTTTGTGTGTTGCAACTCCAAAGACTTAAAGCTTTTGGAATAAAATGGAAAATTTAGTTCATCTGAATCAGTACCATTGTGATAAGTACAATAGTTCTGAATCTTTACAATTGTGGGATTAAGGTATCATTTAAACCATAGATAACTACCTGCATCAAGTCACAGCAACCAAAACTGACAAAGAAAAAAAAAGAAAAAGAAAAAAAGAAGTACAATTAAAGGCACAGGATACTCAGTAATGGTTGTTTGTGGTGACTAGCTATGATCAAGTACAGCACCATTACTGCTACTGAGATTTAGCTCAGTAAATATGAATCTGGACATAAAGTCTATAACTTTTTCCTCTCCTCTTTTCTTGGGCTCTGTTTAAACAAAATGGTAATTTCTGTTATAATTTACTAAATCCACTGAGAATATTTCAAAGGGTGGGATTTTCTGAACAAATTTCTACACAACCCAAAGGAGGAAACAGGAAAGTAAACCTGGAAAGCAGTTTCTCATCTGATGGATTTCCACATCTAGTTAGATGAGAAGGGGAACTCTGGATCAGATTCCAGAAGGAAGTTTAGCTTGATTATAGAAGGTTGAACTTGATGTCAAAGTTAATTATCAATTTCTAAAGGAAGGTAAGTAGCAACATAGTGATGTAATCACAGAAACACAGAGGAAATGAGCATTTAACACGCTTTGTGGCCCACTAGAAATCCCACAAAGGACTTTGACCTTTAGCTGAATGTTTAAATAGCTTTATATTTTTGCCAAAAGGAAAAAAAGGGAAAAAAATAATTTCTTCCTCTCCCACTCTGCTTTCTCTGATTTCAGTCTTTCTTGGCATCAAGTCTAAGGAAATACATCCTTTTCTATCAGTCTCCTCCTGAACCCTTTTTTTTCTTTTTACTGTATATGGTATCTTGGTAGTGTGCTCAAAATTTGACAAACTCCTGTCCAAATCATTTGCAAGTGAGATCCAAAACATGACTGCTATATGGTTTTCTCTTCTATTGGGCTCTAATTATAATATATTTCCCAGATTTTGCTCACCTGACATGGGCTTCAATAACTGTTTCTATATGTAAATATGTATTTATTTATGTTTTTATATGTTTTATGCAGGGAGGTTCTGTGTCATCTTGTTTTCAAGATTATAAGGAGCAGGCAGGTGGCTGTTAAATTTCATGTATTTTTATTTCCACACTGGAAAATGCTGAAGCAGTTACTAATGAAGTGAATTAACCTTACACTGAAACTCTAATTGAGGGAAGAGGGGAAAAGGTTAAGCAAAAGTTTTCCCAGTGTTAAAAAATTCAAAAACATCTTTTTGAAGACACTAGTATTACAGTCTTAAAAATAAAAAAGGCACACAAATGGAAAATAAGTATTTTTCTTGCAAGAGAAGCTAGCTAGAACTTGAGATAGTTTCTTTTGGATTGTGTATAAAAATGTTTGATGTATTATGTGCGTGACTACAGTTGAAGTCAGAGTAATGAGTCCTTAGTATCTTTTGATTGGTTAATATCTTCCAGTTTAGGGGTTCATTAAACTTTAGAAAAATGGGCTTTGTATTTTCAAGATTTCAATGATCTGCATTTTCTCCAGTCAAGAATAGTTTAAAATGTGTCTGTCTGGTTACAAAGATATATGAGATTAAGTGTAACACCATCTTCCAGTATGTCACTGGAGCCAAAACCAGAGAATTTTTCACAGTGGAAGTAGTGGAGGGTCGCTGGTGATTTATCTGTTAATTTTTCTGTTGTTTCACTTATGATTCACTATAATCTCCCTAATTGATTTAAATCAGAAAAAGTTATCACAAAGATGTCCTTACAATGATGAACAGGCACTTAACCTGGGTGTTGTTTTCTTCCTTTTGAACAGATGTTTATTCAGGTTTTTAAGCTGTGCCTCACAGACTTCCATCGTAAAAAGAAGATTACTGATGGCTTGTTGAAGAAGATCCTTTTAAATCAGGCAAATGTAAGTGGATTTGTTGGTTAGTATTTAAGACCACACAAAATAAGAGTTAATTTTATTATCACAGCAGGCCATTTCACCTACTTCTTTTGAACAGCCATGTCATTTGTAATCCATTTCTGAAGAAAATGCAAAGAAACTCCTATGTTAGTTGATTTTCTACATTACCTTGTATGCTTTTCCTCTTTGTTGCTGTATGAAGTGATCTGCGTAATCTGTTAAAGATAAAATATTTTGTAGTTGAATCCATTTAAGCAAACGGAACATTTTGAACCTTCTTCACTCAGATTTAATAATTTCTAATTATCAGGGGCTTTGTTTGGTCCCAGGTATCTTGCTGATAATAAAATAGCAGGAAATAAAGTAGCAGTTATGACGCTCAAGGCTTCCATCAGGGGAAAATATTTTCCTCATCATCCTTTTTCCTTTCATGTACTTGTATCATAGTCCATATGCCACTTCTGAACTGGGAGACGTAATTGACAGCCAGTGTGTGTTTCAGGTAGAGTCACAGTACTATTGTTAAGGTTATTAGAAGGAACAAAAATATTTACAAAACTATAGAAAATAGTAGAGCTATTGGTTCCACTTTCCAGTTTAGAATCACAGAAAAAACTGGATTGAGAAGCACATCTCAAGATTGTCTGGTCCAGCCTTCTGTAGGAAGCTTTGTCTTATGTGAGGTTATCCAGTGCCCTGCCAATCCAAGTATTGAATATTTGTACTGAGAGCAGCCTTATCACAGCAACAATTATGCTTCTCTTACATGTAGATGGAATTTCACATCTGGACATTTGTCTATCAGTTCATGAGCTCTAGTTGTTGAATACTTTGTGCAGTCTCACAATCTGTGAATTACTATAAGGAATCTCTGTAGTTGTACCCTATGATTTATATCAAAAGGTATTTTGCCTTGAAGCACTCTTCTGCCTTAAATCCTCAGGTTTAGTATTAAAGCTTATTGTATTTACTGGATGAAAAGTGAGATTAGATGTGCAAAATCCTTTTACTGGTGGTCTTCTGGTAATGACTTCAAATTATAAACAGAGCTAATCTAGAATAGGCATGTTTCCTGATAGAACCTAATCCTCAGTGAAGTTTGTTGGCATCGGTGTCCTCATGCTCCTAAAATGCTGCAAGACAAGGACTAAATCCAAATAATTAGATGCAATAATTGCCAGAGAAGTCCACTTGTTTAAGTGCCAGTATGGCACTTTGACCTATATGATGGAGAGAAAGACCTTGTAAACCTGACAGTCTTAGAGGTGAGATACCATACAAGGAACAAGGCTGGTTAGAACCACCATATAAAAGAGATGTTGCTTGTTTTATTGCAGACAGCGGTTTCCACTTTTAATTTTGCATCATAAAAATTCATGGGATTTTGATGAAATTATTAGTGAAGCTTGTCAAAGTCTACTTACATTTCTTTAAGGCATAAGGGTATCAAGTTAATGCATTGATAGCCAAAAGTGGATGGTATTAGAAGTCAGTGCTTGCTATGTAAGGCGTGTTGCAGCGAAGGAAGAATCACCATTTTCAGTATCAATTTACTAAGCAATGGCAGCAGACTGTCAATTTTTGTCAATATTTGTCATCAACATCAGCTTTCATAAAAAGTCACCCTGGTTGCTAAAGGACTGAAAAACTGTGAAACCTCATGTAAACAGGCAGCCTATAATTTGTCCCTTATGAGCATTACAGGTGTGTTCATCCATGTGTGTTCATCCAGCACTCTGCAGGAATCACTATCTGATTATCACCTGGGTACTTAGCTGAGCTTTTAAACACAGCATGTACACTCATAGCTGCCATTTAAGGTGGGGCACATGCATTAAAATGAAAATAATTGTAGATAGATTTCAGGGCTTATTAGTGTAAAAGCTCATGAAGCCGTGTTTACTAATGAATTCAGCAGAGATGGATTACGGTCTTGGCTGTACTCACATCCTAGTGGAAATGTATGTATATGTATTAAGATGTATTTGTATTAAGTTTAGTTCAGAGCTGCCATATGTCTGGAGATTTCCTTGCTTGCTACAGAAGGTACATTATCAAGAGACAGAGCTTTCTGAGCACTCCTTTTAAGCTTCCTTACCAATGAGCCAGAACTGGCATACAGATTTACTCCCAAATTTAGAAGTTATGTCTGTTTTTCTGTTTAAGAAATCACTTGATTTTTTTTCCCCCCAGGATTTTGAAGAATTGCAGAAACAACTTGACTCTAGACTCCAGAATACTGAAATGTCAGGAGCCCGTAACTCAGAGTTCCAGACTCTAGAAGACCTAGAAAGGAGGGAAAGGGAATATTCCGAGCACATAATAGATAATGTAACTTTGTCATATTTTCTAAAATTTTATTTTAATGTTATTGTTTTGGTGGGGAGTTCTTTAATGCTATGATTTTGTTGAGTAGTCCACAGTTAGTATTTTATATGTGTCCTGAAAATATTTTTACTTTGCCCCAGCAAAATATTTCCAGCTCCCTTTGGGTGTCAATATGTTTTTGTAGATAAAACATTTTTTGTGCTTTTTGTAGAACACTACTGTTTTATCAGCTGGGAAATGTCTGGTGCTTGTCTGATGATAAGATTTATTTCAAGCCTGTATATAGCCTGACTTTAGGAATGTTATCCTAGCACCTTGCTTTTGTCAATCCCTGTAACTGAGTAAGGGAGTAATAAGAGCCTACATACAAATTTTTTTCAGCAGAAAGAAGTACTAAGACTATAGTTGATGGGCAATGTTTTTGTATGTTTTGTGCATTTACTTTAGCAAAACCTTTTTCTTTAGCAGCTTTCCTTGTGAGAATATTTTTACATTTTTTGGTGTAAAAATACCAATCTATAGCAGGCATTTGTTTTTCTTTTTTTTCTTTTAAGTAGGTTCACTGTGTCAGTATAGCTTTCAGGCTAGAAAACTGGAGGTTAAGTACATTCTATGTTTTATTTTCCAGTAAACTGAGTCAAATTCTTCCCAGCCCTGTTTTGGAAGTTTGAACAAATTGACTGCTGATGAAAATGAGAGAGTGACAGCTCTGTGAGCTGCCTGTGCTGATTGACTGTGACACTTCAGCCCTGGACCAAACAGCCCATCACCTCAGCCTTGGGCCTTTTTCATATAGGAGTTAACATTGTTTAATGTCTGGTGCTTAAGTGCTTCACTGGGAATTTTCTCTGCTTTCTCTGAGCCCTTCACTTTATAGTGGAAGGCCTGGTAATATTGGAACATCTGCGTCAAGTTTCTTTTGCTCTTTAACTTTGCTCAGTGGAAAAATGATTGTTTAGAGTTTTCCAGATTTAGTCGTGTAAAAATAATTGCTGGCAACCTTGCTGAGCATCATGAGGCAGCAGTGATCCTCCCTCAGTGGGTCTGTCACTCTTGTGCCTGCAGATGCTTTTCGTTGTACTGGAAATAATTTCCCTCTATGCAGATTTGTATAGCTCAGTACCTTGAACTAATCCAGTCTTCCTCTGAGAATATAGAGGGGGTTTTGCCATACTCACAGATGCCATAATCACTTTTTTTTCCAAAATTCGTGGGTACTTAATAGAAATCATGGTGATGGATGCATTTTTTACCTTTACGTGTACAAGTAATCCCACAGAGCACAGAATATTAACAGTGTGCGCAGTCATGTTTGTGGAATCAGAACCCAAAACTAGGGATTGTCCATATACTAATCTATCAGAATTGGCACATACACTGTGCTGACATAAAGTATTTCATTCCAGCCAGCAAAATGCTTACGTAGCATCTAGCTGTGAAAGCCTTTGATGGTGTAAAACAGTAATAATTTTCAGTTTTTCTTTTTTTTGTAAAAATGTTGTTTGACTAGAATACCTGCTCCTACAGCTAAATAAACTTCCCAGAATAAAAGGGATGCAGTTTTTCTTCTAGGTTTTTAGCATCAATACTAAAAACATTATAGGTTCTTATAGATGCAATATGTAGAGAATCAACAAATTCTTAGCTAGTTAAAAAGAATTACTACAGTTATTTTAAAAGGTCAGGTTTGACCTACTGCTTATGTGCCATCACCAATATATTATATATATTTTATGTATATAAAATATATAATAGTCTCTTTAGCTTTGCAGATTGGTCAATATAACTAATACTGAGAGCTGTCTGTGACTTGTATTTCAGTAGACTCGTATATATGCCTCTTTCTGTAATGAAATACCAGATGATTAATGAGGGAACATGAGTTGTTTTTTGATTCATATTCCACAGATGGAAGCCTTCTGGAAGCAGACTGACAAAGCCCAGCAGGATTTTTTGGACCAATCAAAATGCTCAAGTGCCAAAGCAACGAAGATAATGATGGATCTGACTGAGAAGATGATTGCAGTAGAAAGCTTGTTAAGTGAATCTCAAGACTTGCAGGCGATGGTAAAGTAAAAAAGAAATAAAAGTTGAGACAGATTTAGTCAATCTGAGCAGAAAGAATTATGTCAGTGCAGAGTCTGTCAGTCCTGCCTCAGGAGGGATGTAGACTGCTTAATCCAGTTGTCTCTTTGAGCTTTATTGCAGAGAGCTCAACTTCCATTGCAATTTAGGAAGATTCATAGGGGGGTGAACTCTCTGCACTTGAGTTCTAATTCCCAGAATACCATTTAGGTAGGAAAAAGTATTATTAATGCAGATGGTGAACTAGGAGTGAGAGCACAAGATCTAATTGATGGAGAATTGTTACTGTGGACATTACAAAATTCTGTTTTCTTTCAAAACATTTATTCCACTTTGACTTACAAATCCTGATTTAAATTTGAGAGTGATTCTGTGTGTTCAGTGACTTTAATTTGAATTGAAAATTCTTATCAGCTCTTAGGGATATGGTCTGAAGAGGGAAAACTGTATTCATAAGTGCACCAGCACTAGGCTTTATGTTGTGTTAAATCTAACAAATCCTTTCTCATTTTTTGCACAGGATATACTGAAAGAGTTACATGTAATTTATAGATTAACATACAATTGGAATCACTGTATTTATTAGTAATTTGGTGTATAAACAGATACAGTAATTATTAGCTTGTTAGTTTTGCATTGGAGCAGCTCAGTAGACTGAGCTGGCCAGGTATGCAAAAAGTCTTTGCTGCTTGTCACACTTGACCCAAACTGGGCTGCTGTACAGTAAATTCCTTCAGATGGGCAGACTGCAGATAAGATAATCTGGATACAAATACAGGAGGTATTCCTGCCTGAAGTCACTGCTGTGGTGATGCTGAAATCACATTGCAGAGGTCATTGTAGGTACATCTCTATTAATTGCAGTAGGTCAGAGAATCATAGAATCATTTGGTTTGGAAATGAGCCTTGAGAGCAAGCCCAGCTGTTAGCTTGGTACAGCATTGTCAAACTCTTTCTAACCTTGCAGCATTGTTTAAAGCAGCTGCACTTTTACCCAGGAAATCTTCCCCTCCTGTGATCATGGGCTGCTTCTTTAATAGTGCAATGAAAGCTGCTGGGCTGTAGGCAATTATACTAATTTTTAGTATATGTATTGAACTCTGTCTGACCATGTATTTGAAGGAATCACAGCATTATCAGAATCAGATATGTGTCCTCATTTCAACATGAGAACCTGTACTGGTGTGCCATATAGTATCTTAAAAAGAGGTCCAGGACTTCCATGTTGTCTTCTGTCCATCTATCCTCCTTGAGTTTTTAAGTTTTTTCTGCAAGGCTATTATTATCTTTTCCAGACTTAATGTCTTCTTGACAGCTACATGTAATGAAAAACAGCAATAATTTTAGATTAGCTCTTGCAACTGAACTTGCAATAAACCTATTTCTAGCCTGCACTGATCAAGACTTTCAGAAGTATTTAAGTACATGAAGATGGCTATTCACATAGTTTTGAGAAGCCTCAGTGGTTGTCTTCATGGTTTGGGAAACAATAGTTCAATGAAAGGAAAGCACAACCAAAGATACATTCTTTGTTTCTAAACAGGACTTTATTTTTGGTTTAGGACATTCAGGAAAGGTTATTCAACTGGGAGCTTATGGTGAAAATGATCGATTCACTGAAGTCCTCTATACCAGAAGAGTGTAAGGGTAGATTAAATACTGTGTCAAATATTCTGGACCACTTAACTGTGAAGAAGAATCTTTCCGTCCGACAAAAGGAAGAGCTTCTAACAGACCTGCACAAGGCCTTCTGGGAACAGCTGGCACATCACAGTAATGGTGAGTACTTAGACTGGAGCTCATGACTTACATGAGTTCTCATTGTTTTAAAGAGTAAAAAAATTACAGCTTCAGCTGTATATACCTCTCTGTTTTAAAAAGATACTAATGAATTGACCAGTATCAGTTTTATTCTGGAGGGCGTATGTTTGGAATGGGAACTTTTACTTTAGGCCTCTTATGTCTTGTTCCAGGTATTTCTAGGGACTTACTGTATAGTTCACATAATCTGATTTCATTAATTTGAATTGTACTTGCTATAAGTATTTGTGATATTTCTCCATTTACTGTTCACATACTGTTCACATTGCTGGTCATACTGGCTGACATAAGACACTGTCTGAGGATTTCCTGATAGCATGTAAAGCCAGAAAACGAAAGTTGTGCTGTCAATACATACAAAGCAGTTATGCTATCACTCTTCTGAAAAGATAATGTTAAAGCTTATGATTTTCCTATAAATCTCTCTTTTCTTATGTCAGACTAAAATACTTCTAAAATGAAGTATTTTCCTCTTCCTTTTACACCTCTTCCTATTGCCTATCTGAAAAGTACACTGTCATAATAAAGTCTAAGCTGACTGACCCACTGATTTAAGGTTCTCCCTGTGTCATTTTGTATGTTACCTAATGCCCAATGTTGAGAAATACAGCCCCATCTTCTCTGTTAGGTGCTGTTTCAGGGCTCAGTGCCTCCCATCAGCACTCACAGAAAATAACAGTAAATATTTAGCCAGAAAGAAAATAATGCAAAGTACTTCAACACAATTTCCAGAACATTTTCTGCTGTTTTTGGACACATTTAAAGAAAATTGTCATAGCAAAATGGCATTAAGTTTAGAGTTCAGTGAACTGAACTGAATAGTCAGAATGAATGCAGTCTTGTTGCAGTATGTTCTTGCTGCAGTGCTGCTCACTCACTTTAGGCTCAGTGGTGATAATTTGTGCCTTATCTCACAGTCATAAATTCACAGAATCATAAAATAGTTAAGGTTGAAAGACCTTCTGGAGATTGTGTGGTACACCCTGTCTGCTCAAGCAGGTTGAGCTACTGTTGGTTGCCCAGGATCGTGTTCCACAGCTTCTCTCTCCAAGCATGGAGACTCCACCTGGGCCACCTGTACCAGTGCTCAGTCATCCTCATAGTAAAAGGAGCCTCCTGTATTTCAGTTTCTGGCAGCTGCCTCTGATCCTTTCACTGGGCACAACAGAAGAGAGTGGCTCTGTCTTTGTACCCACTCTCCAGGTGTTTATATACTCAGGTGTTTATATACTTATGCTCAGATCCCACCTGAGCCTTCTCTGCTCGAGGCCCCATCTCTCTCAGCTTTGTCTCATAGGGGACATGCTCCAGTCCATTTCTCTTTGTGGCCCTTTGTTGAATTCTCTTCAGTATCTCCATGTCTCTCTTGTACTTGGCTGTGGAGCCAGAACTGGACACAGCACTCCAGGAGTGGCCTAACCAGAGCTGAATGGAGGGAAAGGATCCCCTCCCTCTGCCTGCTGGCTGTTCAACCTGGTGTCCACCAGAACCCCCAGGTCCTTTCCTGCCAAGCTGCTTTCCAGCTGGGCAGTCCCCAGCATGTGCTTTGTGCCTGAGGTTGTTCCTCCCCAGGGGCAGCACTTGCACTTCCCATTGTTAAACTTCAGGAGATTTGCACCAGCCCATTTCTGGCTTGTCAAGTGCCCTGTGGATGGACGTACAAACATGTCTGGTGTATCGGCCACTCCTCCCATTTTTGTGACCTCTGCAGTCTTGCTGGATTTGCACTCTGCTCCATCATCCAGGTTATTAATGAAGCTACTGAGCAGAATTGCACTCGGTATTGACCCCTGGGGTACACCAGTAGGTGCTAGTAGGTGCTAGCTTCCAGGTGGACTTTGAGCAAGTTTTCAATCCATCTCACTGCTCATCCATCCTCTTCTCTGTGAGGATCTGTCAGGAGACTGCATCAAAAACCTGCCTGAAGTCAAGGTAGCCAATATCCACCCCTCTGCTATCATCTACTGGGCCAATGATTTCGTCACAGAAAGTGCTGCAGACTTGATCCTCTTTCAGAACACCTAGCTGAGTGAACAGTTTGCTGATATTCACAAATACATGTATATTGTGATATAGCTTCTTTCATGGATATTTGCTTCTAAAACTGTCTATGCCTATTCATAGTTTACACATAACATTCTTTAGGCATAAATGGGGTCTCTGGGTGATTTTTCCTTCTTTTTGTCAATTTTCACTTGTTCCAAAGCAAAAATACCTCTGTCAAGGCCTTTATTTTATGCATAGTAGGTGTTAATAGTTATATATAGCTATATATTATAGTTGGTACGTCCTGTGCAGAAGAACATTATCAACCTCCTGGTCTTAGATAGAAATGAAACGTGCTTTAAAACAAATTATCTGGAGTGCAGCATTTATTCCAATGGAGTCTTACGTTGATCTTTCTTATGAGCTTCTAAATACAAAAGTTAAACTGTACCTATAATTCACAATCAGAGCACAAAGCCAGCAAGACTGTGCTCCTAGGATACAAAATAAGGAAGTAGTAAAGAATCAATAGTGTTTAAAAGTAAAACACTGCTACATTTATTTGAGTGATATTTTCATTACAGGCTTTCCTGTACTTTTGGTGCACTTTCAAGTGTTCTGTCAGTGCATCATCAGCCTGTGGATAAGCACAATAAATTAGCATGGAGAATAAATAACATTCTTGGTCCTGCAGTACTGTGCTCGTTTTGTTTCTGTACAAAATAATTTCTCCTAGTTAAAGCAGCTTGATGGAGTGGTAGAACAGCAGCCACAGGTAACTGTTCTTTTGCATTCCCCTTTAGCTGCTTGTGTCAGGAGTGAAGCACTGCTCTGGGGCAGGGCAACTGGGGGAAATGGGTAAAATTCTTCTTAGCTGGACAGGCAATGAGACATGAAGTGGCAGAGCATTTAAAGCACCAATTGCAATCAGCAGCCCAGGATGCAAATAGACTTGTTAATTTATATATCACTTGGAGCTCCAGGGAGAATGAAGTGGGGAGGAATTTAGTCCCAAATAGTTCACATTACTAGCACGAAATTGAAGGGACCTTGACAACTTTTACTGCAGGTTCTTGGATGAGTCACTTTAGAAGTCTGGTATGTATGGGCTGCATGCCAGTTCAAGCTAGTCTGAACTAGCACTGCTTTAGACCTTTTCTCCCCACCATATGTTGCTGCCCCTGTCCTTGCAGCAGCATTTGCATATCTTCAATTAGGTAATGAGACACTTACCGACCTTCCTGAAGCAGGAGGGGGAGGTTTGGGGTGCTGCATGAGGGAATCTGTTTCTTGGACTAACACGCTGCCTTTGCATAAACAGCAGCACCAGTGAAAGGGAGAGTGCAGGATGGTAGCAGTCCAAAAACCTGATAGATTTAAGTGCCATGTAACAATTTAGAAGTTCACATCTAAAAAGGCCATCAGGGTAAGAAGCGAATTTCAAATCCTGCATGGTGATTACTTGTCTATTTCACTCACTAACAGATTTCTGTGAGCTTATGTTGTGTGACAGTAGCAGATGCTGCTTTCTCCCTGTGGAGTTGTGGTGCCTAATTGTTTGTGGTTTATGTTCCAGAATGCATGCAACAAAGTAAAGACCTGATCTTGAAACGGCTGGAGTGCCGTGCAAAGAAGAAGGAAGAGTTCAAACGCAGACAGGAAGCTGAACAAGAGAGTCTCCTTAGCAAAACTTTTCTTACTGAAGATGTTCATAGTTTTCTCAAGGTGAAGAAGTAAAAGCTTGTTTTCTTGTTCTATTAGTTTTTAAAGCCAGATGTATTGCAGATTTCTCCCAGTTCCATAAAATTGGGAATTTTGGATCCTCATGAGAATCATGTGCAGTAGCAGAGGTGGACAGGGTCAGAACCCCTGTTGCCATGGCTTTTCCTGCAGTGTTGGTGTTGTTGCATTGGAAGAGAATGCCAATGGGGTTAATGAAAAATGGCATGTTTTGTAGAAAACATCTTTTACTTAGGTACCATGTGTTTGCTTCAAGACAGGAATACCTGGAAGAAAGTATCCAGCCTGCGTTACAGAAGAAAACAATCTGCACTGATCTAATTGCTTTTCTATGAGTGAGGCTACTCAGGCTCAAAAGACTTAACAAATTTCAGAGAAGTAGAGGAAAAACTAATTATGATCTCTGGCAGGATGCCTTAGAGAAGGTTTGCAATTGATAATTTAATATGGTATACAATGCTTAGTGTAATGTTTTCATGCTCATATTTTCTGTAGAGATTTGTTATTATTGTTCCAAATGAATATACAGAATCAGAGTTCTTAGCTGTAAATGCTGAGAGCTGCAAAATTTGAGTAACTGCTGAGAACTGCAAACCCAAGTTATTAAAAATTTAAAAAAAAAATCAAGTTTCAATTTTCAGGAAAACAAATAATTTAAGGTTACATCCAGCAGCATTAAACTTTTGATGAAATCTAATAACTTATATAGATAAAATGAAAAGACCCAGATTCCAACTGCAGCAAACTGTCAAAATTTATTGGTCTTAACACTGCAATTTTGCACCATGGGACCATATTCTTTAATGACATTGTATGAATTGGATAATACAGTTACTGTTTCTATATGCACACATGCCTGGCAACACCTCACTTCAAAACAAGTAGAGCACTTTTTACATCTTTGGCTTTTCATAACTTAAGACAAATAATTCTGTCACACATTTTTGTAGCCACTGTGCACTTGTGAATGTATTTTCCTTTTAGACATCATTGGACAGTCTTGGATATATCCCAGTTTCATTGAACAAAGCTTAAAACTTTTGCTGTAAGACCCCTTCACTACAAAGATAGAGCCACACAGCTTTGTGCAAGAGATGCTCTATTCTCTACACCTTATGAGCAGATCATTAATCTAGTGTTTAACTAAGTCTACTCAACAGTTTTCTGACAGGCTGAGCAGGGAGGGGCAACTTGCACTTCATGCTGCAGGCCAGAACACAGCTGAGTCTTGGGACTGTGAAATGCCTGTGTACAAATTTTAAAAGTCAGAAATGTAAGCCTTTCTGCTGCGCAGTGGGAGAGTCTTTTGTCCTGGAACAGATGGGGTCTTAAGTGCAGAAACTCTTCAAATAAGAAAAATTTGTACCTGCAGCTCCCATGGTTTGACTTAAATAGTCCAGTAATTATTTTGTGAGAACAATCCACTTGGCACTGAGGAGCTATTTTAAGTTTGTTTCATAATTTCACAGCCAGCCCAACAGTAAAGGAATTGATTGCAAAGCCTCACCATGAGATCAGAACTGTACCTATCAAAACCACTTCTTTTCTCTGCCTTTCCCCCTTCACCTCATCAAGGGCTCACACCACCATGGTAGCAGCCTTGCCAGGAACTGACCTTTCTGCTGAATTTTAAATGGTTGCCAATTATGATGGTGGATTTTGCAATAAACTTCATTCACATCAGATTGCTCTGAACACAAGTAGGGTGGTAATGATTGAGTTGCTGCAGATCTGATTTTTTATGAGACAGAATGAGATATATAGTAAAGGTTAGAGTTCCTGTATCATTCTTTCTCCTTCATCTGTGTTTCTGTTGGAAAAGGAGCATTTTAATTTTGTCTTTTACTGGCAGAGAATACAGGAATGATCAATGAAGAACACAAACCATAAAGTGTCAGAGTAATCCAGTCTGGCTCTGCCTACCCACGGTGGAAATACAAGTTATAGCAGTTAATTTGTCAAATTCTGTCATAATGTATGACTCCATGACATGTGTGAGCTTTCAAGTCTACCTCTGCAATAATGCTGAAGAGTTTATGGGCACTTTGGTCCTCTTAAGTACAGGTCTATTGACATACCTAATGAAGAAAGCTATATTTACCCTGGGACTGATAGGGAGCAGTTGGCAGGTTAAATAAAAATCTGGAATATTTATGTATAATGCTACTCATTAGTCTGTAGATTGAGGTAGCCTTTGTCTGTGAAATATAATCTTCCATGAGCCTGCCAACACATCCACAGTCACAGTCCTTACTTGAAGAGAAGAATTGCATCCCTCTGAAAACTGACCAAGGACCAAGTCAGGACCACATCATAGATCAGCCTTTTAGGAACCACCATGGGACATGGTGACCAACCCCAGTGCAAAACCCTGTACAGTGTGATACAGCTGTAACTCAGGTGTCTCATGATTATGTCAGGTGACTGTTCTGCACATCATGATAATAGCTATGATGTAGTGATATTTATACAGTGGAAAGCAGGTTTCAAATCAGATTATTTCAAATGTTTTGTAGTAGTATGTACATATTATTTAACCCCATATTGCTGAGGCTAAGAAATTTTATAGTCAAGATTGGATAAGCTCAAATTAAGGTGGTAAGGCAAGTTTCATTTCCCTCTGAGTCATGGTTCCATGTTGTATTGATACATGGGAAGAGCATCAAGGAAGAGGGAAGGATCACAAGAAACTATTAAGATCTTTTCAGCTATTTAAATGTACCTACTATGTTTCTTTTTAGGCTTACCATGAGCTGATAGAGAAACACTGGCAAGCACAGTGGGACCTGGAGGAGGAGGATGACTATGAGAGCACAGAGGCTGTCGCCAATCTCTACAAGGTGCCACTTCTAGTGATAAATGTCATTTGCTAAATTGATTTTGAAGATTGCCTAACCCCACTACAGTGTCAGGCTTTAGGGAAGATTGGGGAATTGCAGGAAGGATCAGCTCCAGGAATTACAGCTCCAGAAAGCTGGGCTGACAAAGCAGAAGATGGAGGCAGGACAGTCTTCCATATTAGCTTGCCTTTTCCATTATCTTCCCAAAACACTATGTTTCCTAACCTCATGTTAGTTAGAATATGCCTGCATGGTCTGCCAAAACATGCTGCCCAGGTGGCTGACAAGGTTGCAGTAATGTTGAGAGCATAGAATGTCTGTCATTACTACCAGGAAGGAGATTTCATGTATGTGGCATAATCATCTCTTCTGCACTGTCACTGGATGATACTGTTCTAAGTGAACTTCACTACATCTCCAAATACAGTCTTTTCATTCATTTCTCACAGAGAATTTTTTTTTAATTTTAGTTAGTTCCCTGAAATAGGTTCAGATCTTTGGTGTAAGTAATATTTTTACACTTCTTTTTGTTATTGATTTGGAAAATTCTAGGTGCTTCATGCTTTTGCATCATTTTTAATTATTTTATGTCTATGCAGAAAAAATAAGATAACACGATCTGTCTGGTGAAGCCCAGAACCATAGTCAGTAGTGACCTTTAATTAGGCTGGAACTAATCACTTTCAGCTCAACAGGATCCTTGTCATGATTAATTATGACCAGATCAGGATGTTGTGGAAACTTGTGGTCCCCATCACATACATCTAATATACCCATACAATCTTAATTAGCATAGTCCACATGCACTTTTTCAAATTCATTTGATAAAAAAATAAAGCTACTCTATTTAGAACAAATAGTTTTGCCATGGTTTTATGTAATAATGCAGTCAACAGACAATTTGAGAAAAATTACTGCTTTGGAGAAAGGAAAGGTTTGCTTGGAAGGCTGTACCAGTGAATCAGAGTGGATTAAATGTACAAAGCTACGTAATATAAGAAAAATCAACATGTTTGCTGATATTGCTGTGCTCAGTTCATCATCCATAGTTACTAACTTCTCCATCCCCTTCCTCAATTCATGTGAAGTCTGGAGACTAAACAATTTTTTTTTTTAATCCTACACAGTTCCTCCTCATTTGTGAAATTACATTGTTTTCCTTTATTGTGTACTCTCCTTTAGTAACACTAAGACCAGACTGAAAATCCTATTTATTTCAGTACTAAGGCTAAGTTTTTCTTTTCCACTAAAGAAAAATTGGTTTGGGTGAATTAAGTTTTTCTAGAATTGCCAGGTTACCAGGAGAACTGCACAAACTTGAACTCTGCCAGTTCACTGAGCTCTGGGCTATTTTATATTCCATATTACAGCTGCTCTCCTATGACTAGCAGACCCAAACACTGCCAGACATGAAAAACTGCAGGTACTGTGATCCAACTGGCATCTGTTAAATGAGAGTCCAAAAATCTTTATTTCCACTTTTTTCTGCAATAAAAAAATTTTTATTGTGATATTTAATATAATGAACAACTACACTTTCTCCCCTTAACCCCACATACAGATCCTATTAACTGTTTTAAGAGAGGAAGCTGCTTTTGAATGTACCTTGTAAGCTAGAAAGAAGAGATAATGCAAATGAGCATAGCCCCACTGAAGGTAAATGGGGCTGCTCTGACTTCTGCAGCTGAGGACAGTGCAGTGGTTACATGTTTTCCATAACCAGAGGCATAAAAGCAAAAGTAGACTTGCTGTTAAAGGAAGGAGGTGCATCTCACAAACACAATGCCTTTGCTTCTCTCTCTGCTCCACCACACATCCAGAGCAGAAGTGCAGTGTGTACAAGCACAAGTCTTTCCCTGGGCAGCAGGACTTTGTCTCTTCACTTAGTTGCTCCAGTTTTGTCATAGGGAGAAGCTGCTGCTGTTGGGAAAGGCAAGGTAGCAGTGGGAAGGTGACAGAGATTTGAGATCCTCCACAGTGCAGCTGTGTGACTGCAGCTCAAGTAGAGTTAAACAAGCAGGCATTAACAAGCTGGGTACCAGCAAGCCTCACATGGCAGCAGTCAGCTCTGTGATACACACCTATGTCCCCACTGGGTTTGGACTGTAGTCCTTTGTAGAACCAGCTAGTTTGGGCACTTGTGTAAACACTGCAAAGCCTGATGTTGCCTTTCCAGATGATCTGCACTCCCTGAAGCTTAACTGGCAGTCATTTGCCTTGCAAATGAAGAAGCTGAAACATGATCTTAATGAAAAAGGTGATATCAAAATATAAGGAAGAGGTCACCATGTGACTGAACAGTGACAGAATACAGTGAGTATTCTTGGGTCAGAGGAAAAGGTGTTACTAACCTGTAAGTGCCTCTCCCTTGTGGAAGATCCTTAGCTTGTTCTCACAGTGCTCTTCTAAGCCCTTATCAAATTTCTATGCCATTTCCATTTTTTCATTTTTTGCCTTTTAAACAGATCAAGATAGATTTATATAACCCTCTAGCACTAGGGAAGTCTGTACTGCTACAGTACATGGAAGAATTATCCAAATTGGTGAATAAATATGTAAAAATTCAATGATCTGGAAGCTGACTGTGTTTGCATAGAATAATTGAGTAGGTTTGTTTTGTGTACGCATGAATAAATCAATTAAAATGACTTAACCAAGGTCAATGGAATCTGTTGATGCCTGAAGTGAATGAATGAGTTATATTTGGAGGATAGTGTAGGACTTTTCAGCCACACTAGTGGATTGAAATAGTGTGCTGTAGGTGAATAGTCTGTGTCTAGACACAGGCTCCATAACTAATTTTTGAAATGTGTGTTGAAGAATGAGGGCAAATGATTTTGATTACCACAGTATATCATAACTGAAGGAAAAATTGTGTAAATATAATTGAATGGATCAACCTAATATTTTCATGAATAGGGTCTGCAGAGTTATCCTGTATACAAGGGATTCTGTGCTGTTTTTACCATAATTTTCTATTACATGGTAGCAATAACACACCACCCACCCCACTCCCTGCCCCAATATATCCAGTTCTGTTTCTCCTGAACAGATTCATGGCTGTGTCAAACCTATCTCAAGTTTAACATATCAGATAGTCACCAACTTTTAATATTTTCCCTCCTTTTTCTTTTGTTGTTTTTGTTGTTGTGTGAACTACCCCTGTATTTCAGTAGGGAAAGGAGAAGTGAAGAGGTTGGGGGATAACACTATTATTAAGAATACAGACCTACAGACTGCACAAAGGAAATCAATTAACAGCTAGGAATTACACAGTACGTGGTAAGATAGGTCTTTTCTTCAGCCTTTATTTCAAAACCTTAAAAACACAATTTATTGTCATTTATAATTCCCCTTTGCTGATAGCTATTCACCAGAATGTTATTTCATTTGGCTTGACATGGGAGTGAAATGCACAAGAATTTAGACTAAAAGCTATTAAGTCATGAGTATTATCAATGGGCAAGGCAGTAGACATTTTATGAATGAGTAGACATAAATGTGAGTTTGAGGAAAAGTATTTGATTTTTTTCTTTGTTAATAAGAGGGAGAAAAAATATTTTTGACAAGATAAAAAGTACAGATTCTTACTCTTTCATTGCTTTCCTTATGTAATTTTGTTAATATGAGATATGGTTAGAGGTGCTGGACTGCGTTTTTGGGTACCAAGAGCTGGCATCTTTTCAAGGAAAATCAGTCTGTTTGTCTCAGGTGGAAATCTCTATCAAGAGACCTCTACCTCAAAGGCTCACTTTTGAAATTTTTGCCCTGTGACTTGCCCCAAAAGTACAGCATTGTCTAATAGATTAAATCTGTGAACTCATAACATGGGAGCCCATTCTAATTCTGGGTTTGGGCACTATTAGATTTGTTTTGGTTGCTTCAGTCAAAGACCATACAAGATGTCTGACACAGACAGCCTTCATTCTGAAGTCTTCCTCTTGCCTTACTGCATAAGAAAATGGATTTTACCACTATACAGATTCACAATTGGCTAATAGTTAGATCTCATGAAGAATGTAACCTTATCCACAAAGGCATATTTCTAAACTAGGAGTACCAAAAGAGAAGATGGAAACTGCCTCCTGATAAATCAAAGACCAGTGAGGGGGCAAGACTGAAATTTCAATAGACCTCCATTTTAAATGTGTGGAAATCAAGCAGTGGAGCTTTTTATTAACTTGTGCTAAGGATGATTTCAATGTCACTGTGCTTTATTGATGTTAGGATGCTTAAAAGCAGGTAGAGTTTTCATTTTCCAATTGACTTTCCAGAATTCCTCACGTGGAAAAGTACATGCAATCAGCTTTTCCCCATTTTGAGTAGTGTATCTTCTGAGTGTGTGTGAAGTATCTGCTAGCCAGTGGTGTGTGTGTCCAGTGTCCCAGAATTTTTGATGTATTTATGGGATGTATGATCTGCATATTGAATCTCTGTCCTTTGTAAAATACAATATGGTTTGGGAGCTGAATCTCTTACCTCCCAACCAAGTGTCTTAGCCACTGAGCTTCTGGAGGCACATGCAACAGTGTTCTACAGCTTTGATCAGATACTTAATTCCCTCAGTAAAATGTTCTATCACAAGTTAACAAGTAGCTGTGCAGTTTCCTCTTTGAGATAATATATACTTTTCAGTGGCTGACACATAAAATAAACTATAACCAGCCTTTCTAAATACATTTTCCTGCTTCACAATTTCACTATTCACTCATCTATATGTAGGAACCTTTTAATCTTTTAGGTTTAAGGGGGAGAATTAATATTGTTCTTTGAGTGAAATCTGATAAGCTATGTATTTCCCCTGGTTTTTGACAAAATTATATATTTACTGCCTTGTTTAAAATTTCAATGCACTCAGCATTTTAATCTAAGCCCATTTTATTTCCATGTATACCCCATGGTATTTCTTTGTGCTTGATGTGTTTCTCTGGGGATTTTTTGAAAAGCTTTGAGATTGACTGCCAGGTACTACAAACAGGTTCATTCAATACTGCAATCAGCTATTCTATTAATAGAATCAATTTGAATAAATTTCATTAAGTCAAAACTCTAAAAACAAGAGATGGCATATCAGGAAGCTTGTAAAAAGTATTTGTAGAGGCTCTAGTCCAAAAATAAGATCCTGGAAGCAGTACTGATTTTCCTTTTCTTTCCTGTGGAAAATAACTTTTATAACACATACTGTGCCATCCCTGCTCACAGACAGACTTTACTGCAGTTTGAAATCAAGTACATACCTTAGAGTACAAATAGTTTTGAACTATTTTGTTAGCTTGAGTCACTGGGTAAAATTCAATCACATCTGCATTCTTTCTTAAATGTAGACTTAGTATTTCCCCTCCCAAATTTTTAAAGGCCATTTTGCCACATTTTTTCAAGTGCTGCATTATACAGCATGGCCACTGTGTTGTCCCTGTGGTGTGGCCTCTGGGTACAGCATGCTGTCCTCTTAGGTCTGGCATGCAAGGACTGCCTGGACTCTGATGTCCTTGTGATTGTCACATTAATAAGGTGATATAGATAAGTAATTTCGGGGGAACAGGACCTAATCGCATTTTTTTTCAGTAACTGTCCCCACTGTGGTAGTGCCAAAGGTAAGCATACAGTATAATTTGAAGGTGCAGGGGGTACAGGCAGAACAAAATGTCATTGACAAGGAAAAAATAACATATTTTTGTTCTGTGCAAAATATTTCATAGCAAATAATAACACAGAGCTGTGAGTATGGGATGTGCTATCTGTTCCATAGCAAAATGTGTTCAAAAGGGATTTAGCTGCCATTGTTAAAGAATAGAATTCCTTAACACCCTGCCTGAGATCTTTTGATCTACTGCAGTAGAAATGCCACGGACTTCTTTAGACTCCTTCTGAACTATTTCAGACCCAATAGAAATTCTTATATCACTGAACACCCAGTAAAGGCAGGAGAATTAATATGTCCTGAAAGGCTGCTAAAGCTCAGAGCAGAGATGGTTTACAGAGATAGAGCCATTATTCTTTAAATGTTGTATGGGATATGGAGATTAGAAGTGCAGTATCTTTGAGTTTGTGTTAAATCTGAGAACTTGGAGTCTTGGATTTTAACAGAACAGCAGAAGACAGAATTCTGCCAAATGCAAACCATTTGGCATTGCATTTGCCAAGCTAAGCCAGACCCACAACTACACAGATTATTAGAATGGTATAAATCATGCCTCTTGTTGTAACAGGAACTTTTAACTGTAATAATTAAGGAGTAGGGGCAATAATCTTTCAGCACAGGATGCACCTGTGTAGCAAATGTTCCCCTAATGATACTGTCATGTCTAGATTGTGAGAAATCACTAGAAATGGGAGAAGGATTATCAGAAGTTATGTGTTATGTTGGGTCTTTGACTACTAATTGTCATACTTACACCCAGTACTCATTGCCAAAAAGCTGTAGTCCAGTTTTCAAGAATTCAGAATGCTTTGAGATTAAAGAAAGCCAGTGGGAGCTGTATTCTGGAAATCCTGCCTTGTTTAAACAGGTAAGAGAGTGGAAAGAGCTGAGACAGCTCATGTCAAAGGTGTAGTGAACATGTTTTGTAGTGTTGTGCCTCAGTTTTATCCATAAGAAGAGGTTACTGCTGGGAGCTGTTAAGCTATTTATTGTTTGTGAAACAGCTAATTAATATGATGATTAGCATCCTAGAGGGATCATAGGAGGAAAATAATAATTTAGTACTCAGTGCACAGCTTGTATATTTTACAATAAATGAGAAATATTAAAATATTTTTCAGAAATCAATCAGTTCAAAGGATATTTATAAACCTAAATGGGTTCCTAAATCTGTTCCTAGATGGAACAGATAAAGGTGCTGTAAAAACATTACATGAACCCCAAATGGGTCATTATGGGGGCACAGAACTACATTTCATATTCAGTCTAAGTTCTAGTCTTTATTTCTGAGTTCTTGTCCTTGCACCTTTTTATTTTTTTTTTTTTGGTATTTTGCATTTTATAGTTCAATATCTAGCAACAGTACACAATATCTTACACAATTCAATATCTTACACAATAGTACATTATAGCAGTGTTATGCCCCCCCCAAAAAAATTCCACTAGAACTTCTGTTGTCTATGAACTGCAGACAAGCATATTTGACATCTAGATAAATATCCCTGTGTTTCTGTTGAGAGGTTCTGTTTTTTGATCATGTAAGAAATTGGAATTAAACCTGTATTTAAAAGAAGGTAGCATCTAGAAGACCTGACTTGTTCTTTTAACAGGAATCCTTAAAAGAGTTTTAAAAATATTATCATTATTTTAAAGAAAATAAAGAAATATATGTGTCT
The DNA here is from genome assembly GCA_013397555.1 of Urocynchramus pylzowi. Lineage (NCBI taxonomy): Eukaryota > Metazoa > Chordata > Aves > Passeriformes > Fringillidae > Urocynchramus > Urocynchramus pylzowi. The sequence continues at coordinate 1,152,713 of VZRH01000792.1, read as the reverse complement.
TCAAGAGGGTTCATACTGGTTTGCAATGAAAACAAGTCCAGCTAGGCAGTAAAGCTTCTTGGACTGGTAGGATCATGCAGAGCTCACACAAAAATAACTCATCATCCCGCAGGAATACTGCAGTGTCTGTGTGACTTTCCAGTGTGGTTTTGTTCCCTTTTCAGCTGGGAAAGCTACCTGTCCCCACTCCTGCCCAGAAATTATCTCAAATGGCACCCAGTTTGCCAACACAGCTTCTATCCCCACTGTGTATTTGACAGTGAAACTAGAACAGAGTTTTAGTTTGCATGCCATCTGACTAAATCACCCCAATGTTTCTTGTGAGTGAAACAGCCCCAGCAATTTAAAACTGTTCATATGGGACTAGTTTCATTGAAAGCAGCAGAAGATGTTCGTTTTCCTAGGCTTGAAACTATTCTGCATCAGGATGAATTTGGATAATTCTGTTCTTCAGGCATTGAAGGGTGTCATATTTTGAAGTAACAACTACTGACGTGACTAATTTCACTTTTGTCTAGCTAAAAGCCATCCCATCCCTTTTAACTCTTCCCTCTTTCTTCATTCATTTCATATCAGCACCTGAGAAAATGTGCCTATGAGGTGTTGTGCTACACTGGGTTGTTTCCACAGCAACTTTCAAAATAGGTGTTTTTGTAACTCATCACCATAGCCAGTAAAACAAGATACTCTTTTCTACTGCAGTTGCATGTGAGCAACAGTTAGGGCACAGGATCTCACGTGCTCTTGCCACTGTTGCATTTTAAATGCCTTGTGTAGCTTGAACCAAAACATTTTGTTGTTCCATCTACAAAACCTGGTCTTTTTAACTCAAGCCTTAGTGGCATTGGATTTCAGCTCTAGGATTTGGTCACCAGCCCAGTATATTCACAAGGTTCCCTCACTGATCAATCATACAACATGCAGGGGAACAGCTCCAAAGGGCTGGGGGTTCACTTTGTCACCTGTTTCTCTCTGTCCCTCTGTGCCTCGTTAGGAGCTGTACTCCAAGGCTTCCCAAGCTTTAGCAGAGTTGGTGACGGAGCTGTTTCTTCAGACCCTGCCTGTGGTGACCAGCCTCTCTGTAAGAGAATGTGAGCTTCTGAAAGAGGAATGGCAGGAGAATTTGGTCCCTCAGCTGGAGAAATGGGAGAACCACCGCCAGAGACGCTGGAAGCTTTTCCAGGAACAGCTATTGCAAGAAAAAGAAGTAAGATCTATGTTACACTTTGAGATCTCAGTGTCTTAAAAATGGGATACAGATAAAAATTATCAAGATACTTATCTGTGGGATTGTTTAGTGTATAAATATATTGCCTGATCCAGACACAACTCTAGGCTGAGGAGGAGCAGTTTTATCTGCAGCATGAAGTGAATATGTATGCTGTGCATGTAGGCTTGCATAGAGAGTAATTACTGAACATCTGTCCACAGTGTTTGACAGCTTTGTCAGCACATAAACACTTTCTGGCAAGGCTGCTCTCTGATGTCCTCAACTCTTGGCATCTACAGAAACACTTCAAAAAAATCTTCACCAGGTCTGTTTGAAATGGGTACATATAAATACAGTTTACAGTCAAGGAAACCTTGCAGTGATAAGTATTTCTTACAAATTTTTATGTATTAACACTATAATAACTGGAAACATATAATACATACTTTTATAAATTTACTCTACTCTGTGTAGGTGAAAAAACACACATCCAGCTTTCCTGCTCTGTGTGTGTGCCCACCATAGGAAGCATTGACACCAGAGGAGAAAACAAGAGTAAATGCTGAGACAGGTTACTTAGCATCAGACTGGGGCTCAAATATACCTTCAGTTTGTTCATGCAGTGCTGTGTCTCTGTTAACAGTGCTTCTAACACAGCTTAGTCAAAGAAAGACCTTCTCTATTCAAAGGTATGTCCTTTCCTAAATGTTAAGTGTGTGCTGCAATGTACAGAGTATTTGGAGCTTCTTAAAAAAATGGTTGGCAGATTTCTTTAACCCTGGCAGAATCATACTTTCCCTTGCCCTTATTCTCCAAAGTGCCTAGACAATCCAGTACATTGTTAATGAGGTACTGAGCAAGTCCCTAATTATTGCAAACTGCATTAAGGTGTTCACCTTTTTCACCCACTCACATTTAGGATTCTGCTGTAAAACACTGTGGTTCAGGAAACTGTGGGCTCCCTACTAAATCTGGTAGAGTTGTTTGCTAACCAGTGGGTTTAGGATACCCTTGGCAATACAAAAGTAAAATTTTTCATTGAAAATTCTGAGACATTTCCTTTTTTTCTTCTATATTTTCCTTAATCTGGAGTTACGCAACATGCACCTCCCTGATCTTTTTATATTTCCATTATTGTAACTGACCTGTTTTGAAAAACAATTCTGTTTTTCTGTTTTGTTGTCACAGGACTATTTAGCAAACTAAACTAAACTGTGCTTGGGACCAGCCACTGATGCCAGTGGGTCTGCTCACATGCTTAGTTACATTTGTATTTTCCAGGACTGTTGGCTGGCATTTAGTGTTTGATTTTGGCACACCTGTACCTTCGGTGATTAATGAAACAATGTCTGACTCAATTTTTTTTTTTAATTATTTTGTCCCTTTTTATCAAGGATTAGATTAGAATATCTGATTTGGCAAGTTTAAACCTTGCTGTTGATTTTGACATTCATCAAGGTTGCACAAATTGCCTGTCCTTGTATGTGCGTGGCCTGAGCAGCCTGGTCTGGTAGGTGAACTATGGGCACAGCACACAAAGCCCTAAGCAGTGTGGTGGTATTCACTGTCATAAAAGGACACAGAAAAGCAGGAGGTTCTGGTGTGCAACTTGTGAATAATGTCATGTCAGAGTGCACATTAGGGCACCTCTGCTGTGGCCCTTCCACTGTCCCATTGATCCTCAGCCGTTGTTCAGGGCTGGAGAGGATGTGTTTAACAAATAAGAGACTCACCACAGAGGGGGGACATCTCAAGTCTGACATTTTGGTCCAAAACTGCTGTTTGTACATTCCTCTGTTGCTATCACTGGGCACACTGTTGAGTGCAGAAGCCGTACCCTGGGAATTTTTCTAAAAGGATTTAAAGGATTAGTTCATCTCCAGCACTCAGCTGCTAGATAATAGGTCATTGGGCAACACTGTGTGATGGATTCATTGTATGTGAATTCAAATGTTCTGGTCATGCCCAAGCATAGTTATTTAAATCAGAAAATTGACTTTCCATCACTTTGTGTACCCTAGCATGCATAATGTAAAGCAGATGACATCCTAGCTAGAAAAAAAAGTTAAAATAAAATAATAAAGGGTTTGCTGACATCGTTAACAGTAATTACTGAGATACAGAGCAATAGAGGAATTAACTTAGCAGTGACAGAGCTCTCCTCTTGGTCTCTGACTCAACAGCACTGCAGCTGGGCTTTATTCAATACAAAAATTTCCTGAGTGGCAGACAGAGCTGTCCTAAGGACAAGTGATTCTGCAGGATAAATTCCAAGAAGAGATAAGAGTTTCTCTTAGTGAGAAATTCATCTTACAATTCCTCAAGACAATATTCTGTGCAGGAGCCTAAGTACCTTTTTTAACTTAATGCTTGTGGCTTTTTGGAAAGGATTTGAACTGGAAAAAAATCTGCTTTATCTCCAAAGAGAGCATGCAGGGAGATAGCTATTCCAGCAAAGCTAGGCTGGCAAATTTCATGAGTCTGAAAAATATAACAACTCATTATATTATATTCAAGTGCAGTGTGCATTTCTTGTCCCTTTCCTACTATAAAACAGCAGCATGAACATTTAAGCAATAAGCTGACACTTGTGTCCTACGAAAAAGGACACTTGTTTTCCACCTTAAGAAGAAGAGCTATTGGACACTTGTGCCAGATGATTATGTCATTTGGGAGATCCCATAGATGTTAGAGTTCTGGGTTTGACAAAAGATCCATAAAACAACAGTCATATTGACAGGCATTTTGCAGCAGGAGATATGTCTTTCATTTGCCTCTTGATAAATGTGCTGTACTGGGAGTTAAACAGTCACCTGCTTTACAGGCTTGGGAAGTCTTAACACTGGAAGACTTTTCACAAGGGTATTTATGTGTGCTTTTCAAAGTGGCTCTAAAAGACATTTTTCCCTTTTACCTGAACCACCTTTTTTTTAGATAGTATTTTCTAGCATTTATACATGTCTGGAATATGATGTCCTTTGGGTGAAAAGAAATACTTTTACAACTGAAAAGAAAAAATCAGTATCGTATATAACTTTGCCTTGTAGGCTTGAGGGTATGAGTGAGGCAAATGGGAATAAATGACTAATGAAAATAAATTTTGAGCATTTTCCCACATAGTCCCTAATTCATGATTTCTATAGAGAGCAGTCTCAGGGAGCAGCCTCCTGCACCAGACTGAGACTCACTTGGCAGTCAGTGTGCATCACACCCCATCTACAGGCCAAGACAGAAAAATCACTTTCCTTTCATTCCCTGAATAATCTGTGCTAAAGATGTCAAAACAGAAAGGAGAGGCATATTCCTCACCTTTATTGCCAGAGAGTAACACTTAACTTCAGCAGTGCTTCAGAAGATCTTAATGGACTTGTAATGGACTTGTGACCAAGAAGAAAAATATTTGGAAGCCTACAGAATAAAAATAGGATGAGATTTCCATCCATTCCCACATCATTGCTTGTCACCCAGAAAGTTGAACTGGCATCTGCTTACTAGTTTTGACATGGTGGGCATTTTATCACTTTCTCTGGTTAATTTTTTCATAGCAATTGGAATAACACTTCAAGAAGCCAGGCATTCCTTAGAGCTTTACTCCCTCATTTACCATACTTTTGTCACTGTTTTACTGGTTGAATGCAGGGCTCAGAGAGCCTGAGCTCCGTTCCAGCCCCTAAGTTTGTGCAGGAGCATGAGGTTGTCCCCTTCGTACAAGCAAAGTGAGACTGTTCCCAAGAACAGGAAAGCTTGGAGACGTGCCTGATGACTTGACCCAGCAGTGGAGTGTCATGCAAGCACAAAGCCTGACCTTGACACCAGGCCTGAAGAATATTTGTCTCTGTTTTGCTGGTTTTCAACCACATGCCAGCAGCCTCAGCATTCCCAGAGAATCTTTGCTGTCACATTTCTGCCTCTCTATGTGAGGTCTTCATGTATTTTGGAGGTGGAAAATAACCCATCTCTGCTAGCCCATTCCCTTGAGCTGTCCAGGTGTTGTTTCCAATTAAACATACAATATCCTGTTTATTCCAGCTGATCCTTTCTATCTTGAACATCTTCCTAATTGCCTTTTTGAGACAAAATACTGGTTTAGTATTTGGTCTAATTCTCCATCTTCCTTATTTATCCTCTCATCATAAATGTGTAATGATTTCCCCTCCTTTCCTCTTGTTCTCTTGCTACTTACATGAATGAGGTGCTTTTAGTGTTCAATTTAATAACTGTGTGCTAGAGGAATTTCTGCTGTATTCTCAGTTTCCCATTGGTCTCAGGGAGGTGCAGAGTCATTTTATAAATTCTGCATACAGACTACCTCAAATGCACTCTTAATGGAAATGGTGACTCGTTCTTTATAAGGAACTCCTCACTACTACAGAACTAGGCTGTTTCTTCATAAACAGAAGTAAAGAACAACTAAAAGAAGCACTGTCATTGTTACCACTGACAGTGATAGGATATACTTTTGGATAGGATATACTGATAGCTAATGAGGTGCTACATTTTGGGTTCTTGGCTACAATGTTTTATCATTTACCATTCCAACTGCAGTTCAGGTATAATCTCCTGAGTTCTGTCTCTTGGTGATATATACCCTCATGCTATTTGACTTGCCCTTCAAGAACAACTTCTCAGTAAATAATCAGGTCTCCAGAAATGATGGAAACCCACAGCTGAACCACAGCCAATCTCTCATTGGAGATAAAATTACTTCTGGAAAGTAAAAGGTCGTTTTCAGACTTTATTTGAACTGCTGAAAGAGACATTAAAGTACACAATGTGATGGATCTACAAGGCGTGTGCAGAGAGATGTGAAACACTAGGAGCTAAATCCACGGAGCTGCTAAAGGGAAATGCTGATAACAATTATTACTTCAGGCAAGTCTTTGCCATCTGTTGTGATGATACCTGAAGACCTGATAGACCTTAATTTGATGCTTGCAGCATGCAGTCAGAGAAGACACTGTGCTCAGCTGTGCTCTGTGATTATCAGACTCACCTAGCCTCAGATCAGCTGAGATCTGGCTACTCAGCTACGTCTGAGGCTCTTGCTGAGAGCAGCCTAGCGGGTCTGCAGTGCCATGCAGTCTTTTGGGCTGTGCTTCTCATGCTCAGCTGCACTCTTCCCATCTGTCACTTGTTGTTGACTGCCTGCCCACCCATCCTTGTCAGGCATCCTGCTCAGGAACATGTGTTTTGGTAAGGTTTTCTACATGGAAAGAGGTCAGTTAGATGTGTCACTGTGTATTCCACTAAAAGGCACTAGCCATGAAAGAAATATATTTTTATTTTGAAGCCAAAACAAAGTTTCTGATGTTCTCTGCACTTCCCAGGGGAGTTCATTCTGTGCTGACAGAGAAAGCCTCTCTCCTGCACAAATCAATTGCTTCCAAATGAAAAAAACTCATATCCAGCAGAGAGGCCCAGTACCACTCCTAATTTTTAACACTAACAACTGTGCAATTATACATTTTTCCTGGCTTTAGCACCAGATGGCAACTAAACTGCAAATGAGCCACTCCCCTTCCCCTGCCTGTTTGGGTAAGGCAGTGGCAAAAGCAGAGACTGTGGCTTGAGATAACAATTTACTGAAAGCACAAAGCCATGGAGTAAGAAATTCACAATAACAACAGCAATATTAATAGCAAAGGTGTACAAAAAGAGAAGGTGTTTTACCCAGCAAAAAGAAGTTCACTGCTGGGAACAGATGGTGGATGCTCCCTGTAGGTTGTGTCCACTTGGTTCCCCAGACAAAGGTGATATGGAGACCATTCCCACTCTCTGCCTACGTGGCCATCAGGAGCAAAGGCAGGATGGCAAGGGAACTCCCATGGCTAGCATTTCCCACACCCCCCCATCCTGAAACAATGGAAGCCAGTGACTTAAATCCAGTGAAATGAATCCAGTGAGTCAGCTGTGCTGCTGCTCTGCTGGGCTCAGTTCTGCACAGGTGTCTGTGCTGCTGTTTCTCCCTCCCCGCTGTGCTGGTCCTGCGGGTCACTGCCACCATTCCACCCATTCTGCCACCTCCTTTCAGCTCAGCTCAGCTCAGCTGGCCTGGGGCTCGATCCCAGCATCCTTCCCCCGTGGCAGCCTCTGCAGGGGCTCGGGCGGTGCGGCCCTGCTGCGGTGAGCGCTGTTGCCGCTGTCCTTCAGCACCAGGTCCCGGAGCTGCGTTCCGGAGAAAGCGGGAGCAGGGTGCGGTGGGGGCTGGACCTGCAGGGGCTGGTGCTGACACCTTCCTGCTGGAGAGAGAGGCAGAATGGTGCCCACTTCTGAGGAGTGGGCTCATTTTCACCCCAAAACCACTCCCACATGTATGGTGTGGGTGGTATAGAATAACAGCTTGGATGTGCCCGCACTGCACTAAGCTCCACCCCCAGGACACATCTAATCCTTTGCTGGACAGACTGGTCTAGTGAAACCTACCTGTCTGCCATAATTGAAAATGTACTCCCTCGTGTTCTGAATGATGCTGGAATACAAAGTGAAACAATCAGACAGCCTAGGTATTATATTTAATTTAGGGCTCTGGATAGATCAGCAGGTAACCTGCTTTTATTATCTGTCAGTAGCCTAAAATAGACTCTTCATCTTACAGTAAGAGTTGAAGCCTTGCAAATATTTCAGCTTATGATTTAGTATTCCTTAAATACTGGCAACATACTAAACAAAATCTTAAGTCCATATCTCCAAAAGTTTACAGTCTAATAGCAAATCCATCAAAATTCATTTAAAGATTAAATTATTTGATCTAAGTATTACTGTGAAGGAGCTGTAAACTTGCAGTTCATATACTTACCTAATCACATAATCTCCATTTCCAACTATTAGCACTATTTACTGTGACAGAAGTGTGATGGAAGGTGATACCTTTCATTTGTTCAGTGAAAATAAAAACTACATTCTCTACTAGTAAAAAGAGAAAACAAATAAAAAGCCTACTGCAACCTGCTAATAAGAGTCAATGCAGTATTTTGTGCTGTATTGTCATTTTTCCCTTGTTCCTCTGTTGCTGAAACCAAAAAATCTGTAGGAGACACAACTCAGGGCTGATCCAAACCAGTGCAAAGCTTTTCTTTTCAGTGAGTTTTGTTTAAGAATTTGATAATTGAAAAAAATATTCCTAAGTAGAATAATTTTAATTTAGCATGAGTTTGGTTTTGAAAGCAAGGGATGATTTTTCTAGCAAAATAAATCATTGTTTCTTTATGCAGTGACTGGCTGAAATCAGAGTATCTTATATTTGTAATTCTTTTCCCTGCTTTTAGCTCTGGATAACAGAATATGCTCTGTCTGCTGTGATGCAGAAGCACCTGTCTGAGAAACAAGAGAAGATAATTCAAGGTGTCGTGAGCAGACTAGGATGCCTCAGTGATGAGTAAGCACAGTTTCATCCTTGAGCAGTGGGGTAAAACTTCACTGTTGCATGCCCAGATAAAAACTTGTGTGCATTACATTGTGGAAAGCAGTGTTGAGGGATTATTATCGCCTTCAGACAGAGAGGCAATTGGTCTAGGTTTTTGTCAGGGTATCAAAAGCAAATTTAAAAAAATAGACATATAATGACTCCTGGAAATTAGAAAAAATAGTCTTAGGTGATTTGTCACTGGTGTGCTTTGTGAATATCTGCTGTGTTTGTGAGTGGTTTCTAGTCTTGAACCAGCTTTTCTCTGCATTCCCCATGTCACAGTGGAGTTGCATTTTCTGCAAGATAAAATGTTTCTTTCTGCAACATGTAGATGGCAATTTAGCTATTTTATTTCTGTTTTCATTTTAATTTAACTTCAGTGTGACAGAACTAGAAGTGTAACAGAGCAGTACCCATTCTTTACACCTGAGCAGCTTTCCAAGGCACGCTTTGTACAAAAAGACGTGGCACAGAGCGAAGAATAACTTGTCACCTTTAAGCAGTGACTTTGCTGAACACAGGTGTGCTAGCAGCTTCACTGATGGATTTTTAATGGTCCTTTTACAGGTCTGTTAGCTATATACTGCAGAAGCACCGACTTCTGCTGTGCCCAGTGCTCCAGAGGCTGACCTTGCGGAGGGCTGGGATGGCGGCCCTGGCGCGCATGCGGCTCTCCAGAAAGAAGAGCTCGCTGCAGGAGCTGAGAGAGCAGCACACCCTGCAGAAGGGATCCTCCCTGTGCCAAGATGAGGACCAGTGGCAGTTACAGAAGGCAGTGGTAGGTATGGTGTCTGGGTGGGCTGTCTCCACAGGTCTCATATGCTGTGATATTTGGTAGTAGAAGTAGCCATGGCAGATCTAAACCACAAAAAAAAAAAAAAAAAAAAAAGTTCAAGCTCCACAGAGAAAGAAAAATGTTCTCTGACAAAAATTGCACATTGCAATCTCTGCACATTGCTGGTATGGAGATTCCTACCTATGAGTGTGCCTGTTGTTGTTTGGGCAGACATTTTGAAATCCCTTATACTTTATTGAGTGTCCTAGCAAGCATATTTAGCAATTTATGTATATGAAGATGCTAATGCAAGAAGGCAAGGATGCTAACATGTATAAAGGACTTCTGCAAAGGTACTGCTTCAGGGTAAGAGAAGCTCCTACTAATTCTGCTGGAGATCACAATATGCACTTGAGAAGTTCTTACTGGAGCATTAGGAGAAATTCTTACTCCTACCACACCAATCAAGTTCTTCTATACTGTCATAATTTTTCATTCTTTTTTCTCTCTCTCTGTCCATAAGAAGATCAGCATCCATTCCCAGTCCTCCCAAATCTGGCTACTGTAGGTCAAGAAGACAAAAGAAAGATTAAGGGATTTTTAGACATGATGTTCCCATAGGTCACTTTCACATCTGTTCACGTCTAGTTTTTAGTGTTGATCTAGTAAGTGTTGTTGGTTATTTAATTACCTGCATTGGGTATTTATGTAGAGCAACACCACATTTCATATTTCAACTTCAGACAACCCTCCCAGCAGGTGTCAGTGATAGCTCTGCACATCCCACTGCTGCTGCACATATGGCTTGAACCCATCAAACACTTTGCAGCTCTGTGCTCCATGCTGTTGCTGTGTAATTAGCTGAGAAGTAAAATTCTGTAGCCCTCTAATTTTGATTTGCATCATACAAACCCTCAATCTCCACATGGAAGAGGAATAAGGAAAATCTGTGTCCTGCCGTTTTCATATTTGAAAAATATCAATTGAAGCAGTTTCTTTTAAGTTTGAAAATCTGAAGAACTCATTAACCTTCAGAAGAAATAAAATATAAAATAATAAAATACAAATGATATCACTGCATTCCTCTTGCTTTCTGTTACTCCCTCTTAGTTAGCTCACATGGAGACGTTAATTGATGCAATCACTGCCTTCCCTAATGAAAATGAAATGTCCTCAGGTATTAGTGTTCCTATGGCCTCTCTCCATTACAGCCTCTTTCAAAGTCCAGCTAAAACCCATCTCACAAGGAAGTGTCTAAAAATACACTTGCTAGATTCTTGCTGCTGAAAAGGTGGGGCATAGCTGTGGGATTGAGAAAAGTCAAGAGAGAAAAAAGCATGTTACAAATAACCTCCAAAACTAAAACCAATCTATAAGGAGTTCAGGAAGAGATTAGTTTACAGAAATTCAACCACATTTTTAGATATATTGTGTTGTTTTACCCAAACCTAATTTTTGCTTGGGCCAGTTTTATATTGGTGGACAATGTCATGTATATCTATTGATTTCATGTAGAATGTAAAATGACTAATGAATCCTAGCTTGGGCATAATCACATGACATTGGATCTCTAAAAAAAATGAGAAACAGTTTAATGACATTCCAACTTTCTCAAAAACCTCAAAAACATAAGTCTTAGCTATAAATATAGCATGTCAGAACAACCCAGCATTAATAAGAACATTTCTACAGATGAGTGTTCCTTTTCTACTTGCATTTCTTATTTCCAAGAAGGCATCAAATAGGTACTATCACATCTTCCAGAATATTTTGATGTTATTTAACCTTAAGTGAATGCATAAATATAAGAAAGACATCAGAATAGAAGACCATCTGTGGCAGACTACTGCACTTAATGATGACAGAACAAACTATGCTGGTAAGCAGATGCTACTGTTCACTAAAGAGAGCTTAGATGAAAAGTGTGCACTTTTCATGCACAAAAATGCACTCTTTAGACTAAAAATAATAGGTGTCTTCTGGAATAGCGTAGGTTTTAAAACTGGCATCAAATATGTGAATAGAGAACCATTTTTCACATGTTTCTAATGAAAGAAGAGAGCACCTAGCAATGTTACCAGATGGCAGGTTCAAAATTAAGAAATATGTGAAGAAGCTTTAGAACTCACCAGCAGAGGATGTTGTGTAAATGGTTTTCAAGTGTTTTCACACACCTTTGTCACCTGTCTCAAGGGCCATTGGTACTCCCAAAAATATTGGTACTTCCAAGTACCAGTAAACCAAGTTTTTCTCAGGTAGACCACACAGACTGTGCAAACATTCCTGGTGCATAACTGTACTTGCCTTGCTCCTGAGCAGTTTATCAAGGCATCCATAGCTGTCCCTTACTGGACTCAGGATATTTCACATGCATGTGAATTCATCACTTAGGAGTGACTAATAGGACAGCATGCAGTTGTACTGTACATACCATGACAGAGGCTATAGTTCTGTTGTAAAGACAAATGTGTTAAATGATTGTACAAACTTCCTCTGTAAATTATATTATTATAATTACTAAAACTGTAACATTCTGAATGGGTGCAGAATTTTATTTCAAAGTGAAGCTGACTACAATTGTTAACATATTTAAATGGGAGTGCTGTCTTATTGTCTGATTACCAGGAGTCCCACATTCGTGAAGAGGAGGAGAAGCTTGAGGAAGAAACACAAGAAATCAATTTAGAATTTCACCAGCAGCTAGTCACAGAAATCCAAGAAGCTCTTCAGTTTCTTCAGCAGCACATGGAGCAGGTGATTGGGCAGACCCTGCTGCAGTATGCCCGAGGGGAAGCTGAAAAAAAGAGTTCAGATGATGGGCAGGACTTTAAGGTATGGAAATAGCAGTTTTCCAAACAAAACAAGGGCTACCTTGCACAGATGGAAAGCAATTTAGTGCATGCATTAACCTATGCCTGGAAGTATCAGCAGAAGACTGTTAGGACCTGTGTTAAACTGAGCATAATTTGCAAAGTATTTGCAAGCTAGCACTTATGTAGCAGTACAGTATTAACTACAGCAGCCAAAACAGGTTTTAAGACAAACACTGGAGCAGGAAAAAAATTGTCACAACTCTTGATGGCAGAGAATAACAAAAAGAAGAAGAAAACTGAGACGATTATCTATTGATAAAGGGTTTTTGACTAATTAATAGTTTTCATTCTACCAGCTTAATATTAATTCAAAGATAAATAATTAAGTAAAATTAAAATTAAGACTTACATCATAGATGAATAATTTTTTTCCAAAGTAAATATTTGGGTTTTCTGTGTAGTGGAAAGTCACATAGATTAGCTTGCTTTGTTGGCAGTTGGCTTGACTGTTAAAATGGGCTGTAGAGATTGAATGGATAGGGGAATGACTTCTTCCCAGATGGAGATGGTTAGAAAAGTTTTGCTGCAATTTTTCATGTTGAAATGTTGCATGGTTTTCAGTATCTCAGTCTGCCCCACTTTTAAAGCCATATTTTAAATTCACAATTTTGTGTGCACTTACCAAATTAGGTATAGGGGTTTTTTAAACAGATCAAAACACTTTTAGGCTTGGAAAATGAATTGTGACTTGCACTGTGTGATGCAGGAGAGACTGGTGGAATCTGCTGTTGAAAGTGTATATGGAACAAGCAATAATATCAATAGACTGGTGCAAAACTACTACCAGCAATTAGGAAAAATCACAGAAGAGTATGAAGGAAAAAAGCTTCAACATCTGAAATCTTTACAAGGTTCGTATGGCATTGACAACTATAAGACAGTTTTGTCTCCCATTGACTGTGCTTAGTGTCAGGCTAGAGGATTTTGCTTCTTCTGGCATCCCTTGACCTGGTAAATCTGAATTTAGTCTGCCTGGCACAATCATAGGAGCAAAGGTGGGGAGTGCCTCCCCTCGCCCAGCCCAGCCCAGAGTACATTCACTAACTGCTCCCTGATGGTGCAGGTGGTAGGAAAGGTGCCTGTCAGCCTCTCAGAGGGTTCAGAAAAGGTTGGATGCTCCCCAGATGAAGGTTACATACCCTGATATGTTACAAACCCATCCATCTCCCTCCTGTTTAATGTAAATCGAGTGGTGCAAGGTCTTGTCTGTCCTTGCTGCCAGGCAGGACTTCAGGAGCAGGAGTCAGGAGCCTGGTCAGCAAATAAACACTCAGTCACAGAGTGTGAGCATATGCAGATAGCTTCCTGTCAGTTGAGGGGACATCTTGTGAAACTGGACATACACAGGAATAAGTCACATCTGAGTGGAGGGTTTTCTAAAGAAAACTCAGATGTGACTTATTCCTGGGTATTTTTTGTTTATCTGTTGCATTTTTTGTCTAAGTTCTTGCTTAAGGCATCAAGGTCTTTTTAGAAAATTTCTGCTTCAAATTCCATGTTAATCAGTTAGCCTAGTGGGAGAAGTAGGTAAACAGGAATTCAGTGACATTCCTATGTCACTGAATTCCTAAATGATGCCCAAAGTATTCTCTTTGCAGCAGATCACAGTGGCAAGAGTGTGTAAGTACCTGATATCCCTAAGGAGCAGTAAGTTTGGAAAGAGTAGCTAGAATCAGGATTAATTTGTGATGACGGTTGTCACAACTCTGAGTTTTTTATTTTGAGCAGAAAACTTTTCAAAAACATTGTTTCAGCCAAAGGAAATGAAAGGATCAGACTGAAGAATAAAGAGAATGAACTGGCATTGAAAGAAAAACACACCAAAGGCCTCCTAAATGTGTCATCCACGGTCCACCAAAGGTTAGACCAGGCAGCAGCACTGCTGTCTATTTAAACTTTGTGAGTGATTGCAGATCTATATAAATGTCTAGCTGAATAAATGTCTTGAGTTTGCATTTTATACTTCTCTTTGATGGAAAAGAAATACCTATTGCCAAATGATGTCTGCCTTTTGATCACAGAGAAGTACTTTCTTATTAAATAAACTTTTTGATGGTCATTAGTTACAGATTGAAGAACTATACTTAGGCAGTTTGAAAAGAGAGAATGAAATACAATGCCAAAACATATGCCAAATTTTAAAAGAAATTTAACATAAATGTAGGATGGGAACCAATGCTGAATGTAATTCATTACATTCCATCCTTTATACTTTGAACATCAAAAGTGTTTGCTAGTTTGCTGTGGAGAAAACATACACCATAATGAAGAGAAAATGCTTGAAACCCAAAAAACACTCAAAATGGAAAGAAGGCTTCAGTGAATGCCTTGGAAAATCAAGATTACTTGCACTAAATTTAGAGTGGAATCCTTCAAATGTTAGTTAAATAAAAATAATATTTAATTAATTACTGATTTAATGAAAATTAAGTCCAGATAAAAAGCACTGCAATTAAAAAGGAGTAAGTTGTTATAAAAAGCTCTATGGCTTGTCATGTACATGATACATTTTTGTAATCATTTTATGTCTTTACTCTTGGTTTATTATCCAGAAAAATGCAACAGCTTCAATTTTGGCATTGTATAGAGGTTAAATCTTTCTTTAGACATTCTGTTTCTTCTAAATTTAAGGATATCATGGCCCACTTTTTTATCCCTGTTTGAGTTAGTAAAGAAATGATTTGTGTAATAAAGAGTTTCATAAAAGATCTGTTAGTTATTCATTATCAAATGTATCATTTATTGTGGCATACCAATTCACTTTCCAGCTGTTGTCTCATTTGTTTTTTCTCCCATAATCTATTCTAGTATCTTTAAACAAAATGCAATTTATTTTGCCACAGAAGTGTGGTATTGAAGAATGTAACTATGCAGGATCTAAGCTGATATCATAATAATCAGTAATCAAACCCATTTTCCTATTGCCATTATGATTTCTTTTATGGTCTAGTAGTCCTTTGTAAAATGATGACAAAGTTTACATTAATTTGTTTAACTCCTATAAACTCGACATTGTTTTATTGTTTTATTTCTTTTTGCCCTTGGTACAAGGTTAGGAGTGTGAGTTCAAAAAGCAAATGTTGAAAAGTAACCTCTGTAACCAGTGAGCATTACAATAGCAACTTCATTAAGTGTAAATGTCAGAAACAATTTGTTTCCTCCTTCCCTGAGGAATTTGATGGGTGATTGGCAGCATTACTTTAAGGTAAATCAGGCAAGAAAACAGAAGAAATACAGATGCAGCAAAGCTGCAGCCATTCGGGTTGTACTGTAATAATAATAATCCTCAACCAGAAAAGTAAAACAAGTGAAGAATACAGCTGTTAATGCTTTCAGTTCCAAAGTTTTGAATTGCCATGCTGATGTGTCAGTCTGGTTCTGATGATGGCTCAGTACTGGAGAGGCCTGGATGAAATGCCTAATTCTTAATCCCTTATTCTCACACCTGATCTTTGAACAGATCTTTGAACATTGTTCGCCTTGGCCCTTTGGCAGGCAGACAGTAAAACTGATCCTAGAAACATACAGTGGTTTTAAAAACAGGCTTCAGCTTCAGAGCTGAATTCCAGTTCCCAAAATCCAGGCATGGACACTGCAAACTCCTGTAATTCCTACCTCCAAAAGGACCTTGTATCCTATGGACAGCCAAGGCAGGTTATTAAAATAAGTAAACCTTAAAATCTACCACAAAATTTTCTGTTCCAGCAGAAGTTGGCTGGGCCAATACTGTTAATGAGCCTTTCTCTCTACAACGCCCTCTAAATAGACTTTGACAGGATTGTATTCCTCCCTTTCACTGAACAACATCTATACATTTACATTTCTCTTGACCAGGATAGTGCTACAGCAAAACAAGATTTTGGCTCAGTTTGAACTGCGGCAACAAATTCGTCTGGAGTCTCTGAAACAGAAACTGCTGGGATTGCACCTCCTGGGAGCTGAGCTGGAGAATCAGCTAAGGGTAAAATGTTCATGGGTCTGAAGCATTCAATAGAGAAACACAGGACAGATTGCAGGGGTCTCTTTGCTACCCTAGTTGAAATCAGTGCTGAGATTCATCACTGTCTTGTAGGAACACTTCCCTGATTGTTTCCCGTATTGTTTCCTGTGTTTCTGCAGTGATGTGCCTGTTTTGTTGTGCCACTTGTAATAACACAGCACAGAACTGAGCTATGTTGTGTTGAGTGATTGCTGCTTTGTCCTTGCATGCAGGAAGCAGAGCAGGACTTTGTGAGTGAGTTGGCTGTGCTGACCCGAGTTCCACTGACTGTGAAGAAGAAGCCTTCCAAAAGGAGCAAGCCAGCAGGTTGGTACTATCCTGAATTGTTAAAAAAACCCCACGTAATTCCACAAATCAGTGCAGATTTTGCAGTATAACACGTTGGAGAGAGATTTTTTATCAGTGCCATTTCCCTAATTGGGATGTAGAAGGGTAATGAAACCTTTCAAGGTCAGCCAGTTCTCCAGCAGCACAGCCACAAACGAGTGTCACCTTTCCTCATTCCAGAGCAGCCTTTAAACTATAGATTACATTGTGTCCACTGAGGTAAGGCTTTGCCCTAATGAAATCAAAATATTTTTCATGTATTTGTTGTGTCCTTTAGAAACAACTCTGTTCACCTCAATTGCTAAATCCATGGGAGAACAGCAGAGTTGAATCACCCAGCTTTCGTTCTCCTGGCATGGAGAATGGAAGAATTGCCTCCCACACATGTACTCAAAAGTACAATCCTAGTGAATCAGGAAGCTTGATCTATTTTTATGAATTTACTGTAGTTTTGACAAATTAGACTAATTCATTCTTCAAGAGATACTTAGGGACAAATTTTTAGAATATCAATCATGTTTCCTAGTCCACATTTGAGATGTACAAGTGTCATCCTTTGAGCCGTGCAATCTTTCTGTCATTATCAGAATGAAACATATGGCATTACATTTGAAGGATGCTGAAAGGCAGGATGGGTGCCTGAAAGGGAAAAGCAGGTCACTCCCTGCACAGTTTTGAAGTCTCTCTCCCCAGCTGTTGTTTCTCAGGTGTGCAGAATTGTTTGCCTTGGTAGGCACCGTGACTGCACGAACACATAGAAACAGTCCAGGGGCCTCAAAGCAGTGAATTTTTAACATCTTACTCTGATTCAAACCACTCAAAAATATAAACTGGTTTTTCTTCTGCCTGGTGGTAATAAAAGGCAATTTTCAGTTACTTGCTAAGAAAATATATGATAGGGCTTTCAACTGTTTCACCACATGGAAACTTAGTTCAGTGTTCAGCAAGTGTGGCAGTTCACAGTCTGCTGTGTGAGAACTAACCAGTGGTAAAAAAGCTGTATGCTGGGCTAATGTAAAGTGAAGTGATTTCCTTGGAATAATAATAGGGATGTATGAAGTGTTAGAGTGTAATTTTTTTGCTTTAGGTTTATTGAAACCAAACAAGCTCTACTATATGTGATTTTTTCTTTTTAATCCGCTGCATTTGGCAATTCAGGTGAAAAAGCAAATTCCAAAAGACAGACCTTCCAGTCACCTGAACCAGCAGAAAAAGATGATTCTCATGAAAATATTCAAGAGCCCTATGGAATAACTTCTGGCTTATGCAGGTACGTTAGAGACTAAAAATATGAAATGTGAAAAGCTATTTATAAAAAAACAACTTTTTTTAAAACAAAAACTGCAAAACTTACTTTTTAAGGAGGTATGTCAATCATACTCAAAACATAATGCCTGCACTAGCTGAGCTTCCTTAATACTTACTTTCCACATGTACTTAACTTTTTTTACCCCATAAGCATTTTTAAACTTAGGAAGTTCATCTGTATTTGCTTGTCTGTACTGCTAGATATTTTATAAATAGCTTTGATTAAAGGTAGAGAAATGCTAACTACTATTTCCAAATTTCCTTTATTTAGTTCTATTTAAACCTGAGTCACAGACAGCATAAATCAGTGGAGACAAGTGAATTCAATGGAAGTAGGCTGAAATGTAGCAACCAAAATCTGGTCTGTGGTATTTAGGCTTTCAACTTCCACCTTTATTTGAGGAACAAAGGCAAGCGCCAGTCTTTGGCTGATGAGGGTAGCAGCTCTCACAATGATTTTCTTGATAGATGTTTCAGTTGGCTTGTGCTGGGGTGCTAACTAGAGGAGAAGAAATGGCTACAAACCTGAAAGATGCCAGCTGATTACTACGGGCAGATCAAACCAGCCAGCTGGTTGCTGCGGCTTGATATATTGAGCAGAGAAAATCCTGCTGACAGGCAAAGCAAACAGTTGGTTCTCAGGAGCCACAGGCCTTTGGGGAAAAATATTTATCCCCTGAGTGACCTCAGCCTGGGACTGACTTCAGGAGATGGCTCCTTTCCCTGATGGCATCAACCCTTTTCACACACTCCTTTCCCACAGCCGACGAGCGATGCGTGTGTAGGGAACAGGGACCCAACAAAGGAATGTTTATGTTTTTGCAACTTTGTTTTGGCAGCCCCAACAGAGGCAGTGAAACCAGTGAGTGCAGAAGTTACATAGCAAGCACCTTTCTTTTACCAAAATTAATGTAGTTTAAGAAGGAAGCATAGCATTTTAAAAACTGTCTCCAATTTTGCTTTCTTTTTCTTACTTATTCTTTCAGAGAGATGTCACAGAGTTCACATGAAGGGGAGACAGAACCAAGGAAAAACTCAAAGATGTTAAAAAAGAAAGGCAGCAGGTAGTAAAAGCTTTTGTCTGAGCTGTCTGAACACAGTGTACCAAGGCATTCTTCTGGGGAATCTCAGCAGCTATAGGTACTTACTGAGCTGCTTTGCTGAGGAACAACAAAGAAAATCAATAATAACTCATAAATCTTTTTTAGCTGCAGACCAAGAATCAATCCCAACTTCCTTTAGCTGTTAATAAAACATTCCCTTTTGCTTTTAGTTAGGGGGAACAAGGAAGTCTTTAATACAAGCTCTTTGAGACTGCTTGGGTGATATGCTGGGGAGCCAGTTTCAGATTTTGAATAAATCTGAGGATAGTGCACTCTTAGGAGAACAGGTGCACACTGGGCCCAGGTCAGTGTATCTCAGTAAGGTTTCATCACAGTAGTGATGTACAGTTTACTTTTGAGCCTGAGATGTGGTACATAGTAGCATTCTTCTTTGTGAATGCTACTTTGACCTAAGGAAAGGAGATAAAAATGTAGAGAATATGTAAACAGGCTTCAGATGGTACTGGTACATCAAAAGATGACATTTAGTGTCTCTTTTGTTATATTTTTGTGCTTCCAGTCTTATGTATGATTTTTAAAATTTGTACAAAGATTTTTATGTATCTATTTCTCTGCCTTTGCCCTAGAATTCAAATTGTTACTTTTAGAGAAAATGAGAGAAAACTGGTTTACTCTTTCACTTTTTATGCTTCAACTTCTGGTCTTCTTCCTTAAGTGCACCCTTTTTGTTTCCAATGTACTTTGCTATGCTCATTACAGTTCCTGTGGGAAATTCTTGTTATGCAAAGCAGTTAATTCTTACTGGCTGTACAGAGCACCTGTATTGCGTAATAAATTGCCCCATGTAAGCAATCCTACAGCTTTCATGAAATGGGAGTATTCTGCCTTTTCAAAAATAAGCATATATTTTGCTAGTGAAAAGGTTGTCCTTTGGTGGGACCACATCAGTTACACAGTTTGCCTCAGACAAAAGTGCTGCCGTACAAACGAGTTCACCAGGCCTGTTACACTCGTGTGTCAAATGGTTAATTTTCATCTCAGATGTAAAAAAAAAATTCTGAGTTGTACCCTTTTAATCATTATATTCTGGTATTTCAGCATTTCCACTTCAGCTCTATGGTATCTCTGCCTTCCCAGTCTGGACATTTTAACATTTTAGTTGTTGCTTGTTCTTTGTTTTTTTTTTGTTGGTTTTTTTTGGG
>VZRH01000792.1:1113445-1131897 GCA_013397555.1 Urocynchramus pylzowi | reverse complement strand
TGCCATCCCTGTCAGTCCCCAGGGAGGGTCCCTGTGCTCCTTGCCATCCCTGTCTGTCCCCAGGGAGGGTCCCTGTGCTCCGTGCCATCCCTGTCTGTCCCCAGGGAGGGTCCCTGTGCTCCGTGCCATCCCTGTCTGTCCCCAGGGAGGGTCCCTGTGCTCCGTGCCATTCCTTTCTGTCCCCCAGGTCCCAGTGTGGGCTCTGCCCAATCTTCCATCAGCCTGGCTTTCCTGGGATGGAGTTTCTTTTGGATGGAGGTCTTTGCAGACCTTTCTTTTCTCCCACAGTCTCACTGGCAATCTCCTGTCAAAACACCCACTGGTCTTGTCCCCTTTAGTGACTTCAGTCCCCTTGAGTTTCCCCATGGATGCACCAAGTTCCTGTTTAATGTCATGTGCAGATGGGCATAGTGTGACACTTGCCATCACTGTCTGTCAGTGAGGCAGATATTGAACAAGACAGGGTTTAACTGGACCAAGAAGCAAGTGCAGAAAATGCCAAACAAAACTCAGAGCAGTTGCTTTGCAGTTAATACTGTTGAACTTATTATGTTATGGTAGAGAATCATAGACTTGGACTAGGGGAAAATGGGATACCTAGGCACCAGTCACAGCTCAAAACACTCAGTTTATAGTGTAAATCTGTAGAGCACCCTCTCTTTATTCTGGAATGGTACTTCCAAGTACCTGATCATGCTTTACAGGTACATATCAAAAACTCTGCAGAAATTTAGGGGAAATGTCATGCCTTTTTCCTGCTATTTTTAAACATTGAGGGTAACATTATTCCATCTCCATATACCCCTTTCCCAACAGCCCTTACTGCCATCACTGAAATTTATCTGGAAAGTTTGTGGAAAGTTCATCACAACCATGCTGGAAACTATCCTAAAGTCAGTTTGTTTAGATGAGTGAGATGTATTTTTTTACCAAGAGTAGATGAACAAAGATTGGTAGCTTAGTAGTAAGTGCAAAGGGAAGCTAATAAGGAACAGAGCATGGTGCATTCAGATATCCCTGATTTTTTAAGGGAGGTGAAAACTCAGATGCAAGCACTGAATTCATGTACACTTCCTGACCCAAAATAGAAAAAGAGTAAAATCCAGTGTTCTGTCGAGCCTGGAATAAAACCACACTTTTTTTTCGTACCTAGAGCTCCTTGACAATTACACTGGATTAAGATACAACTTGAATTAAATCACTGTTATTCCAGACTGATGTTCTAATTATGCAGATGTCTCTATCATGCAGATTTGAGATATTTTTAATAATTATTTTTTTAAAAATGTAACACCTACAGTGTTATTAGTGCTGTTGTATATTTCAATACACTGATAGATTAATATCTATGTAGATATTTTGTACCCTGAAGAGTTTTCCTTGGACAAATGTTTATGTCAAGAAGATGGAATCATGGCAAACTAGTGAACTCTGCTTGCCACTCCCTTGGGTCTGTAAGGTTGTTGGCATGTGAGGTCTTTGAGAGCCATGCCAGGTCTAAATGGCAAGAAATAGCTGGTGCCAAGAGGACTAGATCAACACTTTGCCATTGTGCATTAAGCTGTGCATTTCCTTGCTCCAGGAAGACATTAGTGGATTCACATGGGTTTAAACCCACCTTGGCAAATGCTTGGCAGACAGATTCACTGAGAGCTACAGGTACAATGATGCTGCTGCTTCTCAAGAAACTGTGAAGCACTGGAAATGAAGCAGACACTCAGAGGAGAATTAGCATTATATGCTTGCTCTTCTGACCTCCTTCAAGCTTGTGTTGTTGGCTACTGGAACCCAGAGCAGATGGTCATCTGACCTGGGCTAGTCTGAGATTTTAGTTCTTGAGGACAAAGACCAGTATATTGCCAAGGGAAACACTTAAAGGCTGGGACAGCTGTCAGTTTTGGTACAGTCTTAGCATCATAACTGGCAGGCTTTGCTATAAACACTAGAATTTAAACAGGTAAATGCATTGCTCTAGTAGCAGACAAAGTGTAGCACAAGACAAACTGGTCCAAAATATGCTCAGAAAACAATCAGTGGATCCAGCCTTCCCTTCCACATCACTTGATTAACAAAGATTGTTCCCAGGCTGGTCACAGGGACTAATTTTAAGCAGACCATTGCAAACAGCAATAGGGAAGAGCAGCTTTACATCATTAGAGCTACATCAGGTATTGAATCTGCATAGCGTGCTGCAGATTTTTAGAAGTTTGACTATTCAGAAATTCTGAAAGCTCTGCACTGCTTCCAGCTGTAGTTGAGATAACAGCAGCTCCTCACCAAATTTACATCTCCCAGCCTGGTGTTCCTGCAAGGGAGCAAACTCAAGTGCAGTTTCCTGTTCTGCAGCATGCTCTCAGGAGCACCAGCTAATCCACATTTTCTTTACTGGTAGTATTTTATTTTCTTAAGGGCAGGTTAGTGATGTAGGGACAGGGACATTGCTATGAAATGGACTCCAGGTGGTAAGAGAAGCACCCCTTGCTTTGTTTTGCCATCTGTGGGGATTGGCACATGCCATCTCTCTGGTGGAATCACAGTAACCATCCAGGTGAGGCCTCCTTCACCTCACCTGGGGAGGTGCAGCTCAGGATCCACGGCTTCCTGCAGGCTGCCCCTCAGCAGTGCCATGGCAGGAGCAGCCAGGCTGCAGGGCTTAGGCTGCTTCTTCTTGGAGACATCACAGGAGAGGCACATTGACCTGACAGGCACAGTCTTGTTCACACAGGAGCACTGAACCACGAAATGCCTCTCGGAACACCCACACGTATTTATTCACAGACACTTCACAGTGAAAAAATAAATGCATGTTAACAGTGAATCTTTGACCAGCTTCTAGGCAAAGGGCTTTTGGTTTAAGATGCTGTGATCATTTCTGCTACCTCTAGTGTGACAAGCCTCATACATTGAGTGGAAGTTTTATTTGGAGGTGAGCAACCATTGCTACTTGCACAAAAACATGCAAGAAATGTGATAGGGAAATTGTAACCAGCAGTTCCAAAATTTTCACGCTGTCAAATTTGCCACATAGCTTCACAAACCAGCTGTATTTCTACTGTCAGGGTTACATCACTGCAACTGTTGCTGGCTGTCAACACTCACAGCAAATGGGTTGGAATAGGACAAGGCAGATGGAGACTTGGCATTTCAGGATTGCCTTACCTGCTAGGCTCTAGGTTATTCCAGGGCACACTGTCCTCAGGCTTCTCTGCTAGTGTTTTACTTCCTACAAAAATCCTGAACCACCAAAATGAGCAATTTATTTTAATTCATATCATATAAAATATCTGAACCACCAAAGAGCAAGGAAGCTTGAGGATGAAGGCACTCTCCAGGCAATAGGAAACATGAATTTGAATTCTTAGCAGAAGGGATCGTTCATTAAAAGTTTTTTTTTTCCTCTTTTTTTTTGGGATCAAGCAATTCAGTTCACTGCAGACTGAATTGCAGTGTTTCTGCACTGGTTCAGCTCAAAGCCAAAGGAGAAGCTGGCTCTTCAGACCAGCTCTGCTGCCAGGTTTCAGACCAAGCTGACCAAAATGGATTTTCCCAAGGTGGTGGTTCCTTTCCCAGGCAAGCTGGAGGTGACAGTGTACTGGTTTCAGCATGGCAGGCTTCAGGTGGGCTACTTCCCAGAAGTGTTATGCCTCAGGTGCACTTGGCATGCACCACAGGAGCTGTGCCACCCCAAGTTACTGTTGCATGGGTGGGATGGATGGGTGCTCAGTGGTCAAGCAGCGCAGCTGATAAAACCACTCCAGTGGTTTTATCCCCACTGCTGCAAGACTCTTCCTGCTGCAGCTTTGTAGTGTGGATAAAGGCAAAGTAGCACAAGGGGAGGTGTTTGTTGACCTGCTAATCTCACAGCACCCCACTTCCACTGCAGCCACACCTCCCACAGCATCTGCAACACCGTCAGACAAGCAAAAAGTGACAGGAAACAAGGTTTCTTTACACAGTTTGTGAGAGAGTCAGAAACATAAATACTTCCTTCACTCTCAAAAAATTGAAGTCCACTTCCTTCACCTTACCTGCAGCACGTTCTTTTCTTGCCATGCCTGGACACAGCTCAGTCAGCAGAGAAAACCATAATGAAGTCAAATATGGCTTAGGTCAAACTGCTGCACTGGGTACTGGTTCTGTACTACAGATGAAGACGATAGCAGTGAATTACCCCCTTTTAGGCAAATAACATGTACATCTGAAGGTCTTTGGGAGGAAGTTACTTTGTGTCTCATTTGGGCAAAACTGAGGCAGCTGCAATGTCATAGAATCAGACAGACTTGTTAAGGTTGGAAAAGAACTTTTAAGATCGAATCCAACCATTAGTAAGTATATTTTAGTCAATAGTAAGTACAATTTTTAGTAAATACATTTTTACTGCAAGCACTGTTTAATAAGACATACTATATTACGCTATAGTATGCATATGCAGACCTATATACTTACAAACACTTGTGAGCTAAGGAGATTCCTTCTATTGCATGATGTCAACCTGAAAGACAATTTCCCTTGAGTTCCTCCATTCCAAATTTTCAATCATTGAGTCACAGCACTGGAAAGCAGAGCAAGACGCTTACCCATCAATTAATTTCCTTTATTTCACAAGCTCTGAATTCAGAAATTGAACCACGACTAGTAGATCTTGATACGGTAGAGTAAGTAAAAATGCATGTGATTACAAAGGAAAAAATTTGTACAAAAACTTTAAAAATCCGACAGCAACTTGGATTATCTGTAAGTACCAAAAATCTCATGCAGAAGGAGAGCACTACTGCCCAGGTGGAGAAATCCCTGCAGGGTGGCAATGGCATTGGTATGTAAAACTTATGGCTCTGTCTAAAATGGAAACAAGAAGGACACAGACTTGGAATGTATCGAGTGGGAACAGACAGGTGCTACGGAGACCATTTGTCATTATGTGTCCCAATGAGTTTCTGTGTCTTGAGAGAAGTGCTTCTTGGGTTTATAATAAGTTAAAGATTAAACAGAAGCTGCCTATACTACTCTACTGCTTACTTTCCAGATGGCCATTTTCTTCCTTCATTAGTGTTTCTGGTGGTGTTTCTCAAATACAGACATTAATCTTGGCATTGTGTCTAGTCAGTTGTTGGCAATGTGTTCTAAAAGGACTCACTCACAGAATGCAACTTGCATAAATAACTCAGTAACATGCATTAACTACTCTAATACAGCGAAAGGGTGCAAAGGAACCATCATTCAGTTACGAGACAAAGCTAAAACCTGTAGTCACTAAAGGGGCAATGGAAGCACCATGCTTTAAGGTGACTATGGCATGAAAGCACAATTGTGAGGCAAGTAGTTCCAAGCAAACACACCACACTATTATCACCTCTTTCTATACAAAAAAAAAAAAACCAAAAAGAAAAAAGAAAAAAAAAAAAAGAACGACATTTTGTTTTTTATTTCCGTTAGTACCAAATAAAACTGTGGGCTTGATAACACAGATATTGAAGGGAATGGACATTATTCCCATGATCCTTCATCCTTGTGTTTCTGTCCATCATCATTTCTCAGCCAAGACTGGTAATATTGGAGCGCCCACCAGGAGGTGCCACGATGCGGTGGCCAGTACGGCGTGGGTTGTTGTCATCAATCTGAGCTCCTGCAACAGCAGAAAATGAGGAAACAAAGCTATGAAAGGGATTAAACCATCAACAGTGAGGTTTTACCTGGCTATGCTTCACTCACACCACCATCAGCTAATTTCTCTTGAGCCTGACTGAAGTGCTGAACAGACTTCAAGGCACATTTCTGTCTTCAGTGAGAAGTGGGGGATTATATGCTTAGGATCAGACTAATGCTCCCCTTACATGGAGAATTGTTTTCCACTGACTTGAAGGGACTTTTCAAACCTGCCTCGCTGACTTAGAATGTATGTCCCTACTGAGTCTATGGGACAACAGTTCAGTAAATCTGATGTTAGCAATCATAAATCCATGAGGAAATGAGCACTGAGCTGATGTAAACTTCAAACTGCATTTTAAATGCTGAAAGGTTAAGCTTAAGGGGACAGCAAGCTTTCTGACAAGCTAAATATTGCCTGATCACACTCAGTTTTCTAAAGGCAATGTAATAAATGTGTGGGGTCATTCAAAAGGTTACCATAGTCTCTACTTCTGCATTTTGTGCTTGCATCATTCACATCAAATTTGTACCACTAGACGCCTTGGTAGTACCCAGATCCAGCACTGCACTGTGAAACCACAGCTTCAGATGCTTATGAAAATCCCAATTATTGGTTATTACTAAGATGTGAACTTTCTAAGCACTTTTTAATTTTTTTTATAGCTTCATATATATGCTCACCATGGCCCCAAGAGTATGGGCAAAAATATACTTCACCTCATTAGAAGGGTTTTTAAAATATTTGCTCTCCTAGGACTTTCTTACACAAGTTTCATTTAGTTTCTGAAGAGAGAATCTGTAAAGTAGGAAAACTCCACCATCAGCTCCCAGAAGGGAGAAAATCCAATGATTTTCATAACATCATATGAATGCATTATTCACCACTGGGGCTGTAGACTTTTGAAGAATAAGGATTTGGCACACTTGTAATTGTCTTCAGATGACAAGAATTACTTGAAACAACCCCAAAGGATGATTTTCCAGTCTGTTTCCTATGTACCATGAAAAATGTTTTGGGCACCAAGAGCAGAGGATAAGAAATACTCCAATCTGCTTAGAACAACTTCTGCACATGGTTTATGACCATGGACAAGGACAGTTGAGGTTTCCATGTCTAGCAGTTGCTGGTGATGCAGGCTGTGAGATGTCTGAGACTCACAGGTTGCACCAGACCCAAGTCCCATCAGCTGTGCACACCACCAAGGGGCTTCAGTCACATCAACCAGAGAACTCAGCTAATTGCAATGGGCCAGGTAAATAATAGTGGAAGACTGACACAGAGAAAATTTCAGATTGAAAACATTTTGAATATGTGGCAATATGTAAAATATCACTAGGCAATGAATGAGTAAAAACATGTACATACATATGTATTTAAGTATATGCATGTACATGACTATATACAATCCTTTTATATTTGACTAAATTTATTATAATTGTAATTATATCACCAGTAATCCATAATCATGACTTTAAAAGGTTTCTCATTAGTCAGGCTGACTTACCTGATAAGCTGAAATTGGATTGATGGAGGTTTCTGATTGGTGGGGGCTGGTTTTTGGCAGGGGAGGATTTAGTTGAGGGTGCAGGAGTTGCATATTTTGGCGTAGCTGGGATTTCATACACAGGTCCATCATACATTCCTCTGGAGACTCCTTGCAGTCCTCCCACCTAAAACAAGAGGAGAGTAAAAATCCAGACACGGAATGCTCAGATGATGATGCCTAATGGTCCTGTAGGAAGAGAGCAGTGAGCACAGAGCTGTATTCTGCACTGCCTGAATTAACAATGCATCTATACTTTATATATAAAGCAAAGTGCAGTCTGCTTAATATATAAAGGAAATTATAAAGCTGCTCCCTCCATTTTTGTATATATATAAATGACAAAAGATTTCCTTATCAGGCTTCCTTCACAATCAAAGGGATTTGGGATTGAGAAGTGGGATTCAAAAGAACAGGTGTGACCTGTTTATTTTACATAAGATCAGTCACAATCACCTCTTCTCTCTCCATTCAGCTGCTGAGTACACTTGGGTTGTAGCACAACTATACCCACTATACCACCTGCAGCAATTTCTCTCCTACCTTTATTTCCTCTGCTCCTCCCCTTCATAGATCACATTCTCTTTATTAGAACTCATTGAAAAGGAGTGGCAATTTGTAAATTAAATTTCAAAAGTTTCTGCTTCTTGTCATCAACTAGAAAAGCAATTATACATTGGACTGTGGCAGGGGATCTGTCTTACAATTAAAGTTAATAAAGTATCTGTCATTTGAGTTCTGATTTCAGTTTGAGGTCTCTAGATTTTTTCCCTGTAAAGTTCTTACAAGGAATATTAGAAAAGACAATCAAAACTACTTCACTGGCCTTAAAATCATAAGAATATAGGAAATAATATTTTAATAAGAATAGTTCCAATTTTCAGGAAGAGCCTGAAGCCATTGAATTGCAGAATGCAAAGCTGATCAAAGAGATCAGAAATCTGTGTCTTAACAAGATTATGGTTTCAGAGAAATTTCCCCAACAGGTTAAAAGTGAAATTAAAATACTGTATAGAAGGACACTATTCACAGGGGTTTGATCCAGCTCTCAAAGCAATCAGTGCATTTTCCTTGCTTTTGATGACAGGGACATCAGGCTCAGAAGAGCCACTGTTTTGCAGGCTGAGCCAAAACTAATGCCCAGAAGAGAGCAGCTGCCAATCACAGCAATGAATCCATTTTCCAGGGACCCACAAAGGCACGAATTTATACTGCTATCCCTGCTCCAGGGATAAGTTTATACTGCCAACCTGTGCCAGTTCAGTTCTGCAGTCCCTTGGTTGACAAGTTTTTATATATTCCTCTGTTATGCAGGGACATGTTCATACAGCAGCTGATAAAACCATCAATGGGTTTTTCTGAATCCTTCCAGTGAATAAAATTTAATAGCGGGAAAAGAAATTTGGGCATGAATCTGTTCTCCCTCTTGGCAGGCAGCAGAGGGAGCTGCAGGAGCAAAAATATCAGTCCCTTTGTCTGCAGACCTTGCCCAAGAACCAAAGGTCTCCAGTTTTCACAATTTTGATGGCTTTGTCACTAATTTATGTTGCACTCCCAGGCACTGAAGCCTTAAGCAGTGAGTGTGAAGAGAAGGCCTGTATCATCTACATGGATAATGTAAAAAAAAAAATGCAACACTGATTGGTACTTTGCAAAATTTTTGCAGGTGTGTTTGCTTTTTACAATGCCTTTTCTTCTAAGAAGTGCAGGGCTTTCTTCTGCAGCTTGATAGAATTTGTATAATAAATGATGAAAGATGAACACTCTCAACCTGCTTGTGGGCTTAATTTCAGCTGCCAGTATCACAGCCTATGGTATATGCTTGGCTGAAGAAAATATGAGGTTTAGTCAATTTTTCTCATTACCTGTGCTCACACAGTGACTTTCCTGATCAGTAACAAGAAGCAATTTCCAAACAACTCCAAACTGGTGTCCAGCCAATGGTTTTCAACAGATAAACGCTGATATAATTCAAAACCAGAGGTGACCCAGAGGTGAAATCTTGGTCATTTCCCAAGGTTTTTATTAAACAAAAGAGAAAGGTTTTCTGAGCCATTAATGCTGCTAATACACAGCTCAGCAAATGCACTAACAATAGTTCAGAAATGCCCAATATAATGAGAATCTCTGGCTGACATGCTTTTCTTCTCTGCAGTGTAGCATTTCAGTATGCAATTTAAAATTCTGTTTTTACTCTGCCAAACCCTCCTTCACAAAAATCTTTATCTTTTCCTGAATTTTTAACTGAAAGTAAATTCTATCACTATTCCACCTCTCTTCAAAAGCCTTGACATAAGGCATTGCTGGGCATAAGGCAATTATGCCAACTGGCAATTATATGTTCTACCTGCTGAAGCTCACGGTGTTAATACGAAGTTAGATAAGTTCACAACTGCAACCAGTTTTGAGCAAATCATATACAGTCCATCTGATATGGACTCATAACAGCACAACAATATTAAAAACAGATGCTACTGTGCTTCCAAGAGGGTTTGGCTACAAAGAGGATTCAGCAGGATCTGACATTACCTTATTCCTGATTTTGATGCGCTGGTAAAGATACTCAGGGAAAGGTTTGCGCGGGATGAAGCGGCCCATCCCCTTATTGACGTGCAGGTTTCCATCTTCAAACACAATCTTCCCTTGGCTTATGACCACGAGGGGGGCACCATGGCACTCCATTCCTTCAAAGATGTTGTACTCAATGGCCTGAGGATCAAGCAACATATTCACTGCCAAGACCTCTTTCCATTAGTAACTTATAGTATGTACATTTGTAGTCATAGTTTTAGACAACTGCCATTAAGAAGTGTATTAAAAATTGTTTTGTATGAAGGAAAAGCAATGCATTTTGATAGGAAATTATTTTAAAGGATCTTTCTGATCAGACTTTCCTGGATGAGACATTTCCTTCCAGTTTTTCATTTTTCATCAAGGATTTCACTTGTTTTTGAAAATTTGCTGTATCTAACCAGAGCATTTAGAGTAATGATACCCCTAATAAGAAGGAAAATTGTGACTCAGGTGCTGGATAACCAGAGGACATGGTCCCACCGTGCATCTGCTGTTACTGTGTAAGCAGATTTCAAAGAGGCCAGCACACATATTTCTGTCTGAAAAAGCCCAGAAAGGTATGAATCTAAATGGGAATGACAGGGCAGGGGGTTATTACTTTCTTGAAAATACAAAGAGATCCCAAGACAGAGAAACAGAAATTGAATCACCCAAATTTATTCTTTGAAGGTTTCTAAATGTTTTGGTCTTTTAATATAAAAATGCAATACTGGATTTTCAGTAAAACTTTTGGAATTCCCCAATACAAAGGGCCAAGCACTAAACAGTAAGATAACAGCTTTGGGATAGACAACACAAAACCTATCAGAGTCAAAATGAAAGCAACTGTCAGTCACTGGTTCTCTGCACTGAGGGCAAAGAAATACGTAGCAAAGCTCTGGCATTAAACAGAAAATTCCATCCATGAAGTTGATGAGAGCTGTATTATCAAAACATTTAATCATCTGTCATAGTTTAGAATACTGTTAATTTAATCATGCAATTTATAATTTCAGGTGCTTTTTTAGATAAGAAAAAAAAATAAGCTGGTTTTAAATTTATTCTCACATCCTTATTAACTTCAGCTGCAGAGCTGCTGATTCACACCTGTTTATAGGTCTGCCACAAGCATGCAAAAAACAAATAGTGCAAGGGTATATGCAGAGAGATAATAACTCCTTCCTGATCACAATGCTTTCAACACAGGACTTAAATACTCTCAGTCCTGAAACATTTACCCATTTCAGAACAGTAGTAGGCAGTTACCCCACTCCTCTGTATCCTGAGCTATTGGTGTTCCCATGGTTTAGGTCAACAGCTGAAAAACAACAGTGACATTTCTTTTTTCTTGCTGGTTTTCATTTCCTCCTTACCGATTTATGGCTTTTGGCTGTTATAGTCTTCACCTTATCAGGGTCCCAAATAACAACATCAGCATCGGATCCTACAGCAATCCGGCCTTTCCTTGGATACAGATTAAAGATTTTGGCAGCATTGGTGCTGGTGACAGCTACAAACTGGCTCTCATCCATCTTGCCTGTGGCCTGAAAAACAATGTGATTTGAGCAAAACCTGCTTATGAAATAAGGATTTACTATTCGGAGTACTGAAAGGTCAGGGAGATATTGGAAGGCAGCCCTTTATAGATATGGTGATGTTGCATAAAACAGAGATTGTATCACACAGGACTTCTTGTACAGCTCTTTAATTGGAAGGTTCAAATAAATGAGTGTGTTACTCCAGGCATTGCAAAGGACAGCCAGTGAAACCTTAGTGCACATGAAACCACCAAGGTGCTCAGCTACCTGGGATACCTTTCTCTGCACACTGAGACCTAAGAGTTTTGTTGCTAGTCCTAGTAATTTCTATTTAAATATTTAAGCAGTTTTAAATCAGAGAAACTCATATGAGTGTTACAAGGTGTAACAAAAGACCAAGATTCCAACACTTCTGGGAACACTTCTTGCAAATTAAGTCCATTCTATTACTATTATTATCAGATCTATACATCTAAGTAATAGAACCAATTATAAAGTCTTTGCCTGGAGAAATGTCATCACCAATAGAACTTGGCATATAGTCAGTGATGGTAATTGCAACTGTACAGAACATCATTTTGATTTCTCAGTAGAGTATTTTGGGGTCTTCCCTGGCAATGAGCAAGAACAATGTTTTAGGGAAGAACAACAGTGCCAAGCCTTTTAATATTAGATAAACCCTTATTTCCTGCCTGGTAAAATATAAGGTTTGTAAAGTATAAGCTACTCAGTGGTGCAGGACTGAATGTTACCACCTGTAAATCCTGTGTTGCAGCCCTTCCTGCAGTTCCTTCCTATTGAGGGAGTAACAAAAGAAAAACATCAGCAGCTGGCTGTGCTTTGCTTGCTTCCCTACTTTGCTCCTACATGGCAGGTATCTGAAGCTGCTTCTGTGCTTGGAATCTCAATAGCTGTCCCTGAATAAGTGGGTATGAAATAGAGGCTGGGAGAAGTGCTCATCACAGCACTGTAAGTACTGCCACTTCCCAGTCTGCAATGTGCATTTGAGCACAATGCAGTGAGTGCGTGTGAGTGTGCAGGGTGTGCACGTGGAGACAGACAATAGAGGGAGAACATCATTATACATTAGAATCCACGGAACCATCAAAAAATTCCTGACTTATACCAGCACTCCACTGCAAAGTATGCCAGTATGAATTACGTGCAACGCTCTCCTTCAAAGCATTTCATCATTTAGCCTCAGGCTCAGCTGCCATCCATTTGTAATTTTTCAAAAACGATGAGACACTTCCCAAATTCAAACAATTCATTCATCACATTTATATGAGGTCCACTTCAAAACCATTAAATTGCTCCAGATACCACATCTCTCAGAAGCATCCGCTCTGACACTAAGGGAAAATAGAGCAATGGAGTCTGGGAAGCCTCAGGTCTAATAAAACACAATACTATTGCAATGTCAGAAGTGAAACACAGCCCTGAGTTTAAAAACCTGGAAGAGGTTTTTGAAATAAGCAATTCACCTCACAGTAGCATTCTCTCAGGGAATTCTCAGAAATATATCAGAAAGTCACTTAAGCAATGGCCAAGAGTCTCTTGGCTTTCATTATTCAGCCAACACTCAATTTCCTTTTAGTCTATAAAAGTAAGTAATTACTTACTACAGCCTTGTCCCAGACAACAGTCATCCTTTCCTCAATTCCATTGACCCCTTCAGGAATCATAGTGAAGTTGTCCTTTCCAACGGCTTTCTGGGCAGTGCTATAGGGGCAATGTCCACTTCCCGTCACCTGCAGGTCCCCACTGTGGAGTTAACACACAGAAGGTTTAGACCAGGCATCACCAAGGTGACCTTGGTCTCAGACAGGTTGTGAATGGACCCTTCAAGCCTTTCAAGACACCAGAGGCACAGGCTGTAAATCATGCCAGCAGCCTTTCTGTGCTGGCTACAGATCACTGAGAGTAACAATGGCACTGGACATCTCCACTTTCCCCCAGGAGCACCCTGAACCCCAGGATTACAGCCCCCTCCGGCTCCAGGCTGCTTATCGACAGAGATCAGGGAAAAGCCCACTAACCAGGACAAAGGATTACTCCAGGATTAAGGAAATGATGGGAAGCTTGTATGAAATGTCTGCCACTCTCAAGATAAAATTAATTCACAACCACATTAAAAAATAATGGCAAATTTCACAGTGCAAAATCATGAGCTTCAAATGTGTTCCCCTGAATTTCTCTCCTACACATGTATTTTTCTTGCAAAATTTACATGAATACTTCTCATCTACCTTCCAAAACAGAACCAAGAAAATAAAAATATTTTTATCAGGTAGTTTTCTAATTAAACAACAAAAAGCATAGTGCAAGTCAAACACATGCTCTGGATTTATCTAACTTAAGATTCTTACACAGAAAAGGGCATGGAGAAAAATGCAAAAAGAGCTACCATTTATAATGCTTTTATTTAAGAGGTTGGGTTTTTCAGCCTAGAGAAATTTTTTTTTGGCAGAGAGCAGAACTGGATCACAGCTGCTCCTGGAAATAAGGAGGAAGAACATAATCAATATGCAGAATCTTGCCAAAATACTAAGACAAAAAAGAAGGTTCTCCAATATCCACAGGAAACGTGGTATTTTTAGCTCTTGATTAAACTTACAGGAGGGAAGCACATTAGAACTCACTATGATTTCCCTTCCACCACTCCATAAGTCCCCAAGAGCCTGTCATATTTTTCTTTAACTCATAATGTAAATTCCAGCTCTGAAACAACTGAATGATTGTGGTCTACAAATCTAGATCCAACAAGCTAACAAACAGCCAAGTACAGAAGAAAAAAGTGTCACACATGAGTGATTCTAATGCCGTTTTCTAGGCTGCCAGCCCTAATGATTGCTGACAGAGAAGAGTCCTTGGCCTGTTTTCTGGTTCTTCACCACACTCACAAGCCATCCATCCAGTTTTTAGCAGAAGCCAAACCCATGAATTCAGTACAGAAAAGGCTGCTATGCTTTAGCTGCTCCTGATTATTAATGACTGCCTGGTGTTACTCCATAGGATTAAGCCAATTTCATCAGTTAAACATTCATTTATTTTAACACAACAATAAAGTCAGAAGGTTGCAATGCCATTTCTTCCTTTTTAATGCCCTTCTAATCAGCAAAGCTTCCTGTGGCGTCCCTCCTTTCCACACACTGATATAACCATGAAAACCTGACTGTCACAGCCAGGCCCTGTACCACTGCCCACTTCCTGGAGGTTATGCTGTGCTTCTAACAGCACACTACAAATTCCTACACCTGAAAGATAACAAGGGCTTGCTTTCTCAACTCCATATTGCCTCTCCTCTGACATTTAATGACACTATTGATACGAACTCCACTCCCCAGTCAAATCAATAGAAGACTTCAGAAACTGAAGTGTGTCACTTGAGATCTTCCCATCCCTGGTTAACCCATGAGCACTCCTACTGTCTGGACAGACTCTACTGTCAAATGGAGGATAGGCCTTACATCAACTAAAAAACTGAGACAGAAAGGGATCATCATTAAATAAATGCCAGATCAATACCTTGTCATCTTATTCTTCCCCTTAAACAAGGTTTTCATGGCAAGTTGCATCATCTGTGTAGCACCAAGATCTCACATCTCTGGTTCACAAGAGGTGGCACATCACAGCTGCAGTAATGCAGCAGCACACCATGCAAGATCAAAGCTAACTCAAGTGCATGGCCCACAGATGACACAAGGATCTAATCTCATGAGGCAAA
Organism: Urocynchramus pylzowi; assembly: GCA_013397555.1. Lineage (NCBI taxonomy): Eukaryota > Metazoa > Chordata > Aves > Passeriformes > Fringillidae > Urocynchramus > Urocynchramus pylzowi. Next base: position 1,116,889 of record VZRH01000792.1, on the reverse strand, counting down.
TTCAATCTGCAAATCCCATGAGACATGATGGGGTTTTACACATTCAGCTTTTCAGTGGAAAATCAACAAATCAAATCATTCAGCTTTCTGTGGAAAAGAGCACAAGCATTATGCTGCATGCTTGCAAATGTTGTAGAGATTTTCTAATGAACGTAAAATATTGGTATCCAAATCAACAGTGCAATAGAAATGTGAAATACTGTCTTTACCATCATCCTTGCATAAAATTCCCTATGAATGCAGAGCAGATTGATACAATATATAGTTCTTTTTAGTTTCACAGTATGGATTTGAAGTATTAAAATTGCAAACAGGCTAAGCTGCTGTCATTTAAGATCTAGGACTTTAAGCCACTAGGAAAAAAAAAAGCCATTTTTGCATGCTTGTAAAATAATGAAAACTTCTGTAAGTCCTTGTTTTGTCTTTCTGATGTTAGTTTTAAAAAGTCATTATTTGGATTCCAATTCTAAAAATGTTCTTGCTAATCTGCTTTGACCCACATGCTATTATTTTGGGATTCTCTTCTAGAAAGCATATATAGCCACTCTAACAGAGTAAGGAGTCAAACATTTTGATTCACATTTACATGTGCAGGCTAACAGCCTTACCCTCACACAGTGAGCTTCACCCTTTACACTGCTGATAGTGATGAATCAGACCAAGAAAGTAAATTTTTTCTGAGTCTTTATTTGGAACAAAAAGCTCAGTTATGGAAAAAACATTTTTGCCATCAGACTGTCAGAAGAGAACTGCTGTCAATTCTTACTAGTGCCACACATTACTTAGAACTCAACTGCAGCATCTTTAGAGCAGTTGAGTTAAAGCCTGGCTGGGCTCTGGGCTGCACAGCCTGACCCATCGTGTGGCACTGATTGATGGCATCTTCCTGTCACATGTGTGTGCCCACCCACCTCCCAGGCAGCTGCTCTGAAGATGGTCACTTTCAAGGTTCAAATTTCACTGCCCTGTCTAGGGCATTGGAAACCCCAGAAAGGGGAGGCCAGAGCTGAGGTGGGTGCCACCACACTAAGGTAAATAAGGATATGAATGGTAAGTTGAGTTCCTCACTCCAGCCCTAGCAATCTGTCCTGGTGGGGCTTCAGCTGTGAATTTCTATATCATTTCAGAGCAGATGGTCTTTTACTTAAGCTAAAGAAGACCCACAGTTGGCTACAGGCAGGAAATACTTTCAGAGATGGGTTTACAGTCTGGGTTTCTGGCAAGGCATTGCTGATATCTTCTTTTCTATATGAGAAAGACACTTCTTCCTCTGCTGTCCACATTCCTTTCACCTGCCTAGTGATTAAACTCTCCCTGTCAGCCTGAAGGTGGTCAGCTCACATCCCCATCCTGTCAAGAGATGCCCTTCAGTCTCCAGCTGTCTCCACCCAAATCCCTCACAGTCTCCTTTGTAATCCACTCCAGCCTCTTTCTGCTGACATAGCTGCTCTACATGTACCACTTATCTTTGCCTTCTTCCAGCTGGAGGACCCCAGAGCCCATAAAGACACAAGGCAAGCTAAAATAAGAAGCCTGCAAGAACTGGACACGAGGAAACTTGTATGATTTTGGTCCCTCCCAGATGAAGGCAAACTAAAAAGTCAGAATTTTTCAATATGAAGGAGATAAACCCACAGAACTGCTACTAACACAAGTTAATTTAGGACAAGCCAATTTTCAGAACTCACAGCTGAGAGCCCTACACCAGCTTTGACAAAAATTGCCCCAAGAAATTTTTTTTGTTTCTAGGTATCTCTGCTTTCAGGAACAGTCCTGATTTCTGGAGCTGTGTTTGTCAAATATGACTCAGGCTTAAAATTTAGTCCATTCTCAAAGATGGGGATGTATCCACCAGGCTTTTGCCCATGCTGGACAGTGAGGATGCCATCCCATCATATATCAACAATTCAGCTACGGAAAACTGAAAACTAGGGAGAAGGCCAGTTTGAAATCCTGACAATCTAGTTGTACAATTAGGAACCACTTGAAAAGCAGAAATAAAAATAATTAATTCCTGAATAGCCAGCAATTGCCTCTCTATCAAGCCAACCAGCAACTGGAGTCTCCATGACTGCTCACTTGACTGACAGCCTAAGCATATGGATATAACTATCCCTGGTTTTCTACATCCTTTCTCTGCTGTTTCATGTATGAGACTGGTCTAAAGGAAAGCAGGCTGATCCCTAGATGCTTTGTGCCATATGGCTTTTGCACTTGCCTCACCATCATCCTGTTTAAAAAAAAAAGGAATTCTTACCATGCTAAGAGCGAATTTAAGTGGTCTGGAGTGGTAGGGTCAGGGCTCAGAGGTGGTGAGGTCACAAAAGCTGCAGCCTTGGCCCAGTTTTTGCTCCAGTAATGTGTCCCATCTGTCCCCAAGCTGGCAGTGATCGGCTCTCCAAAAACAAGGGGACCTTGGAGAAAGCAAGGATATACAGGAACTAAGTACAACCCACTCTCTCTTCAGCACATGGCACTGCTTGCTGCATGCAGCCATGTATAATTCACACATTGCTACATGGTTAGCACAGCTCCCAGGAAATTAAACAGCCCTGGCTTTGTCTGTATGATAAAAAATTAATCAGGAGTCTCTCTGAGCTCTACATGCTTTTGATCAGCCTATTTACAAATCTTTCTTTCTAATCCAGAAGGAGACAGTTCAGACCCACTTTTAATTTGTACTGTTTTAATCACAGCCACGTTGCTCCAAATTGGAGTGCACTGGATGGTGGATGACTTCAGCAGGCAGATGCCTTTTTACTACTCCCAGGTTGGGCACAGCACCAGCAGACAGCAGCATATGGTCCCCTGCACCACACTCCAAGTCTCCAAGAATACAAACATCAAGACAATAATTTGCCCTTTAGCTTTTCCATATTGTTCACAAGCTTTGTAGTCCCAACCAACAGAACAGTTCTGACTTGCAAATGCAGCTTCAGAAGCAGCTGCCTTCAGGATCACAAGGCCCTTTTGGGTGCTTTGTAACCTGGATCCCACCACAGCCTCAGCAAGCAGGGCTGACCTGCAGTACACATCAGAGAGGATCAGCTTCCAGCAGCAAGGCCAGGAGCAAGCTCTGAGCATCTCTAACAGCAGGGTCACTGCCCAAGCCACACCTCAGAGAGTGACAAGTTGAAATACTGGCATGGAGGATGTGCCATTAGGAATAAAGTATCTCCCTCCCATGAACAGAGATATAGCAGTCTAAGGGAAAAGTAAAAGGGAAAACAGGATAGAGAAGAGTTACAATTCAGTCTTCAAGAGTATAGTTTGTGGGGAGAGATTCCCAGCTTAAAAATATAAAGGGATTTCACCTCATCCTTCCCAGCCACAAATGTGTAGTCTGCAATGGTGCTACCATTCTTTGATAACCTCTCCCTATAGCCTGTCATTTGGATCAAGACATACAGGTTTTTTCACTGAGCTTCTATTCAACAAAAAAAA
>VZRH01000792.1:1080829-1113380 GCA_013397555.1 Urocynchramus pylzowi | reverse complement strand
AAAAAAAAAAATTTGGGGGAGCAAAGGAAGTCACTTACCTCTCTTCCTGGCCAGTGCAATGATATCAGCTGCACTCTTACTCATCACCTTGGTGATGTACACTGGGCAGTTTATTCGACTGGCAATTGTGATGGCACGGAAAACTGCTTCTGCTTCAAGCTGAGCAAAACAAGGAGGGAAAAGTAACTGGAAATGCACTCTGAAGAAAAAAACAGCTGGAGGACTGCACCATATTTCTAACTGTTCAGCAGCAACTCTTCAGGGGTTGATTCTGCTTTTTCCATAGAGAGAGACACAGTGCTGGGAAACAGGGAGCTAACCCAACCCCAAACACTTGGCACTAGCAATAACCACAGCCAGGCTGTACTCACTAGCAGGGTACAGCTGCCCCAGTACAAACACAGCTCCCTGGCTCCCTGCACCCCAGGAAAGGTCATGTCCAAGCAGCTGATGCAGCTCCTCCTTACCTTCCTCACACCTTCCTGTTTAAGACTCCTACCCTGCTGCTGAAAGGAGAACAAAGAAAGAAAACTTTGCCCCTGCTTGGAGACAACCTCTGAGCTCCCCTGGCAGCTTTCCCTAATCTTTACATAATGGTGACAGTGAATGTAAAGAACTCTCAAACAGCAACTTCAGCACTATGGACTGAATTTAGCCCATAATCCACAGAAGCCTTTGAAGCAGTGCCCAGTAAGTCCCCTCTGTCAGCAGGCGTAAAGGCAATCTCCTCCCAGGGAGCCATCTGGGACGTAGGCACACAAAGCAAGCATCTTCAGATGGAGGAGCAGTGTTTCCCAGCAGCTCTGGAGACTCCTTTCCCCAGCCATCAGTTTTATACCAGATCCTTCCCAGATGGACTCACACTATTGGCATTTTAATTCAAAAAAACCCTGTTGTAACTGAAAATAGTGACTCAGTGGTACAGAAAATTCTGTGCAAGAGTTTTTCTAGAAAAGTTGAGCTTCTTAGACCTTCCAAAACCACATGGCTTAATCCTTTATGGTTTTGTAAAATATTTTTCCTTAAATCAGACTGCTTCAGTTTGTCCTAGGACTTGTATTAAAACATTTGCTCTGGAAACCCCAAATGCAACATTAGAGAGCACAGAAGGAGGCACAGCCTCTGCACTGCAGCACTAGAGCTGAGCAAAATTCCTTTCTGGAAACTGAAAATTCAGATTTTCATTAGGTCCTTGTTCTCATTAAAAGGAAACAACTCAATCCTTTTAGAATAATTTTAGTAGAAGTTGAACAGCAAAATGAAAAAGGACATAAACAGTTCAATAGAAGAATGTAACCAATTAAGCTGATTCCTTTTGCTTTGGGGAAAAGTTAAATAAAGATCTGCAAACCACAACAATCTCTTCAAGTTCAGCCTCAAACCCTTGGGATGTCATCTCTTTGGTCTTTCTAGGAAAGCAGTCACTTTCCACTACCACTCTCCACATCCCATTAACAGTCTGAGCTGTGTACTTTAGGGGGCATTCTCATGTCTCCACATTTTCCTTGGCATTAAATAAACCCTTTCCAGATGCCTGAGATGATCCACACCAGAGCTCAGATTTTATTGTAAGGGAGTTGCTTAAAACAAGCTGCCTCACAGCAACTTTCCATTCTCATGTATTTGCATCTCTACAGCCTGCATTTCTGACAGCAATATTTCTGCCAGCATGAAAGTAGATCTATATGTGGGTGTATGCCTATGCACAGTATAGATGTTATAGGTTTTCAGCCAAAGCATTTTAATAAATGCAGTTACTCTGAGGACTAACCCTCAAGCTGCACTGCTGATTTTTAGCCTGATAAGCCCATTTTTTTTTTTGTCATCCCAAATCAAAACACAAAGGTCACACTTAAGAAAATACATGGACACCCACACCCAGGGCAGCAGGAGCTGAGACTCCTGAGTGTACAAGGAGTGCACATGCTTATCCCTGGACTAAGGGAATGCACCTGCTGCAGCATCCAAAGGGCTCTTCAGGCAAACAAACAAGTTGAAAGGACCTGGACTTCTCAGACTTTGAGTAATACTGGAAAAGGAAGTGGGAGAAGCAAACATCTTGCCTTACCTCTTCTGGCCTGCTCAGGGCATGTCCCTCAGGTCCAGTGATTCCCATCTCCAGAATACGCTTTTGTTCCTGCAATGAAAGAGATAAATGCTGACCCAGCTCCAGGATGAGAGCTGTGCACCCAGCATCCTCAGGGAGAGGAACAGCCACATGGTCTGACTGCCCCTTTCAGTGTCAGTGTAAATGCAGCTGCAAAGCCCACTGAGTACTGGAAACACTGGCTCTAAGCTGGTCCCATGCTACACCAGCACAGCCAGCAGTGGTCTCTGTTGTGTGATTGAGCATATCTGTGCCCCAAGCCATTGGGCTGCACTATCAGAAACCTCCTCTGCCCTCCAGAAAGTCCTACTTGACACCACGACACCAGCCCAGGAAATGGGCTTCAACCAATACACCAAATGGTAATTATGGGTACTTCCAGCCTGCCATTCCCTATTTACTTGCTCAAGTTCCTCTCTGGTTGCAACCCACAAAGCGCTTTCTTAAACCTTCAGCATTGCTGACACTTTCAGTTTTCTGTAATGCTTTCTTCCTATACAGTGAATCACTAAAATTATGTTTTTATGAAACAGAACAGTGCCCTCCAGTTGCAAGGGCACTGTGTTCTCATCAAAGACCCCATCTCAGGACCAGTGGGGCTTTGTTCAGAAAGGAAAACTGCACTATCCAGCTTCATAGCAGTGAGATAATTTTTTTAAAATAGAAAAACTTCACTTAATTTAAGGCCAAGCAGTGTTATTGGAATAAATTTCCCTTTTTGAAGAAACTGGTGGTCAACCCCTTTTCATCTGAGGTCTGGCCCTGGCCTGCCCTGCCTTGCCCTGCCCACAGGGCTCTAATGAGCCCAGCTCAACGATGTAATGGCTCTGTGACACACAGAAATGTCCCCTAGAAACCAGGATGAAGTTACTGAACATATTTGAAATGTGTCAACTAATAAATATCTGATCCCAGGTCCCTGAGGGTGAAAAGCTCACACATTACCAACATACTCTGGTAAAACTGAAAAGGTTAACATTCATATATACTTTAGCCTTCACTGCAATCAATCAAGGCTGAAGAGGCATTAACAGGAATGCACTAATCTGACTGTGTAAGAACATTTTGGTTAGAAAAACATAAGGTTTCATAGGTATTCTTAAAAACAGCTGTTCTGGATCATTAATGCACCAGCTCTGAACAGTGCCAGTTAAAGACTTCAGATAATTAAAATACAGCAATAAAATGAAGTTATAGCTGTGTAAAAAAATAGAACGTTGGCACAGAATAGATACACAAAGTAGGACAGATTTGCATCTTGAAGGAAGTAATAAAATCAGATCATGTAATAAATTACCCCCTGTAAGAGGACTTGATAGTGCTAATTAGCCATAGTATTTGTTTGACAAGATCAAATTTGTATTTTCACACAGGACAATCCTAAAAAACCTATGTGCAGGCAGCTTGATTTTCATTGTCCAAATAATTCTTCTAAATAAAAGCACAGAGAATGACTGATTTTATGAAACATGGCAATGGTGAACAAATATGTTGATGTATAACATAACTTACATTTTTTTACTACTTCCTGCTTTCCTAATAATTTTTCTGTCCTGTTTGTTCATATTTGATGGCTGTATATTAAGGCTGATTCGATAAAAACGTAACTGAAATAAATTTTTATCAAATATGTAATTCCATGAGTGTGCCTTAATTTTAATGGGCAATGTATCAAAACACCACAGATGATTTGTTTTATTTTGCAAGTCCTACAGTAATGTTGACTTAATCATGCTTATTAATAGTCATTTTAATTCTACTGGATATTTTATGTTGTATTAAAACTATAAATTATGTATTTAGTAGTTTTTATTCATGCTAAGCTTTATTGAGAAATCAGCTTTTTCCTCTCTTGGATTCAAATGAGGGTTGTCACCTAGTTTCAGTGGGGGAAGGACACAACTGCACTGTATCTGCCTGCTGACTCCTCACTAGTAACTTTTGACTCCAGTGGTTATTTCAGTCAAACTCAAAGTTAAAAGTGAAAGGCAGATCTCAAAGGGGTAAATTCTAACCAGGTAGATGGAGATGTGTTTTTCCCCCAGAGGGAAAAACAAAATACACCCAAGGCAAGAGTTCTTACACACTGCCCAACAACTCAAACATTCCCTTGACGTTCTCCCTTAGACATGAGACAAGGTGGGTTGCCTTGTCCAGATCTCAAAGACAGCTTTAGCTGCTGCAATTTCCTTGTCAGCTCTGCAGCCCAGTCCTTAGCAGATAAGCCAGCAGATAAGCAGCTCAGCAGATAAATCAGATGGCTCACTCAGAGCCTCACTGACCTAAGAGGGGCCCCATGCACGTGTGAGAGATCAGGGTAGTGAGACATCTCTGCAACAGCCTTCAAAGATTCATCTGTCACAAATGCAGCATCAAAACAACACCCACCCAAACTTGCCCCTTCTGTTTCAGAGGGGGATCCTGGCCTCTGAAAGACCAGTGGGAGGTTTACTATCAACTGCTGTCCTTGGGTTGCCTCTTTCCATGCTTCCATGTGTTGTGACACTGGTCAGAGCCAGTGGGAGGGCAGCAGCTCCCAGGGCACCTGACCTGCAAGGACTGCACTGGAGATGCAGGGCACTTTAATGGAACATTCTGAACTTGAACCCAGCTTCCTGGTTCTGAGATGCATCTTCTAAGAGCATGGATTATACTTAAACACACATTTTTGAAATGTCTACAAGATCACAGTTGTTCTTATTCTCAAACTTCAGAGATTTATAAGAATATTCTCAAAAATAAATAGGTCTGTGAGCTTTAATACCTGCTCCAAACTCACTGTGTTGCTTATGCTGATAGCTGCAGCAAAAGGCTTTAGTATAAAGCTTTCAGATCCTCTTTTTGTACCCAAAATCTGCGAACAAGGCTTTACATTATTCTGCTTCGCTTGTATCTGCTGGATTCAGAAGAAATCTTCTAGCTACCTTCTGCCCTCCTTATCTAGTCCTCCTTTGCTGCCAAGGCAAGGAGCTGCCTGGATCATTGCCCTATCTCAAGGATGCTCTGCCAATTAATGCAAAAGGACCCCCATTCTCCCATCCCAGGCTTTATACCAACGGTGTGCAGGACATCAGGTTCACTTAAGGCTCCTTCCAGGGAGTTCCCTTCTTCCTACCCATTCTCTGACTGACCTATTTAACTGCTCCTCTCTTATATCTATCATCTCACAAAGTGAAGTAAAAACGATGGTTCACTCACCTGAGCTATCAAGTCTCCATTTTCAGCATGGACCAGGATAACAGCCCCAAGACTCTTTAGAAAGGTAAAGGCTTCATAAAGCTGCAGGTAGTACAAAGAAGGAAACACTGCTGAATAAGGAAAACACATTACTTAACACTCAGACCTCTCTCTTCACCTCAGTTTTGTACCTTCTATGCTGGGAGTTATATTGGTGAATAGCAAATGATCTCTTTTCTACACAGAACCTGAGCTTCACTGATTGATGTTGACTTCCCCACCCCTGTACACACCAGCTGCACCAAGACAGGGTCAACAGCCCGAGCAGGGCTGGATTTCCCTGGGACACAGAGTCTGCCCCAGCCCCTGCACTGCAGGGCCACCTCCCCATGCCCTCCCATGCAGGGCTAAGTTTAGTAGCCCTGTAGTTCTGTAGTTTCAGCAAATGTAAAACAGAATTATTGCCATGTGCTACAGGCACTTTTAGTATGGCTAGAACATCTCTTTTCTGAAGTGCAGGCATTTTGCACCATCTTCTTAGAGCCATCATTGCTGAGCTTTCAGCAACATCTTTAATTCAGATATTAAAAGTTGCAAAATTTTCTCTAGAGCATCCTTGGTTTTCTAATTGGTTTCTAAGATTTAACACCCATCCCTAAAGAAGGGCAGTAGTTGATCCTTTTGCTTTTACTGGTATTTTCTGAGCACACATCTACTGAAACACAGTTTTCTTTCCAAAAGCTATTCAGCTTACATGTCCCTTTTTTAAACCAGACTTCAGTAACATGGGAGCCCAGTTTTCAAACACAGATTAAATATGGAAGACAAAAGTTCTTCAGTGTCAACTTTTTGCACTAGGGCACTTCAGGCAGCATTGAATGGTCTGCAATACACATCTTGCAACATGGACATTGAAACAAGGTAACAGCCCTTAGTTCAGCCACACATTAAACATTTTGATGTATTCCTCTCTGCAATTCCAACAGGGAGTTGAATTTAACAGGCACTGCCTGCCAGAGAATATTTATAAATTATTATGTCTAAAATTCCAATTAAAACCACATGTATTGGAGGTGTAACAACAGTTATTTAAGAGACGAAGAGCTGTAGCTCTGGGAATAAGTAAGAAAGAAACATTTTATCAACTGAATAAGCAAACATTATTATTACTAGCAGATGCCATTGTCCATTTACAGTGGCCTGATATGTATGAATGGGAAAGCTGAAGAGTCTGGAATCTGTAATGAGCTCTGGACAAACAAGCTCATTGTTATCTCCAGCCCTAATGAGAAAAGGCCACCTCCCACAAAGAGCAACTCCATTTAGCTGCTTACACAACCAAGAAACTCTTGAAACCTCAGAACTGCCACTGCCTCGAGTGCTTCATCTTTTTCTCCCTCTCTGACCTAGAGTCCTCGAAAGGTTACTGCAAAATAAAATGAGTGAAATCCTGAGCAGAGCTGCAATGTTGGGAGACACCAGAAGATCTCTACAGAAGGTGAGTGTCATATACTTGAAGAAACACATGCAGGTGTTCTGCACAGCTCAGAGCTGACCCTCCAGAGTGTAAACCTCCACTGCAGTTTGTCCCAGTGCCAACCAGGCCAGTGAGAATGTTTCTCTGGGATTCAAACCCAGCAACTCCTCAAGTGTTGGGAGATGAGAAAAGAGAGTACAGATCACAGCAAAGAAAAGCATTCAGAGCAATACCTGGCTGTCGGACATTTGGTAGAGATCTTTGTACGCCATGTAGACTTGAAAAGAGTTCACACCTGTTCCAAGACAAAATTCAAAGGTGTTGCCATGTAAGCGTATTCTTAAATTGTATTTGAACAAAAACTTCAGGAAAAGTAAGTAATAGAGTGTGTCTGGACTAGGCTTTTCACTGCCAAAAATCAAGCATGGCTTCACAGCTGCATTACAGCTTCTAGGACTAGAAGCCTAGATGCCCTCTACTCTGGGGGAAGTTTTTGGATGCTGTGGGTAGCCTGTGTTCATCCCTGGAGTAACCCAGCCACCACTGTAAAGGGGATTGCTTGTAGCCAAATCACAGACAAGCAATGGTAGCTAAAGCAAGCATGTAAAGTTTGTGAAGTTCAAAAAACCTCGTGTAAGGTTCTGTGAATCAGTGTTTTTCTTTTCAGGTTTCCTTAGCTAATCAGGAAAACATTTCAGCTTGATCTAAACTGTGATTTTTGGTAGATAAAACTTCAGGTTAGGTTCCCCCAAAGTGTTGAGAGGGTATAGGAATCATGTATATGAATGTGCATAAATACTTGCTTTTTCTTGACCTTACACTCCAAAGTGCTTAGCTTAGCTGATGGTAGACACTGGGAAGGAGTGCTTAAAGCCTGAAACCAGTTTTATAGGCAGCTCACCACATCTCTCCTTGTGCCTTCCAAAGAAGGAAGGATTTATGCTGGCAGCCATCAAAAACCGAGAAAGACAACAGTTTTAAATTTCAAAAATCTGTAAGAAATGCTAGTGTGGAGTGTCAGTTGTCAATAACCCCCTGTATTCAAACCCCCATAAGTGTTGCTATTTATTTCAAAGATTTGGTTATTTACACAGCTTTGTATGCTTACAGAATGCAACTTACAAATGTCTTCTGTTCATAATCTCTGTAGATATGAATTCATATTAGTGTATATATTTGTCTTACTTTCTAGTCTACTGGCAAGATCCCCACTTTGGTCCAAGGACTAGAATCATAGTTCTCTAGCTTAAAAAAAAAAGTAAATTCTAAGCTACCTAAGCTGTGTATGCTACACTTCAAAATGGCTGTGATGAAAACTGTGCTTCCTGGGGCAAGAAGAAAATGTTCCTGTTATTCATGTTGTCTACATGAATGAATAAAATGAATAAATCTCTCTGATGAAGATAAAACTCCTTTATGAGTCTAGAATGAGCAAATACATCCTCAAGCAGAGGGTATGACTGCTCACACACACACACACACAGAGAATTCATTTATTTACAATTACAGGACTAAAATACCCCAGAATACATGCAAGATAAAACACTGAAATGATCCCTGGTATTATGTCCTCCTGCTAAGTCCAGGCAGTTCAGAGAGAAACACAAAGCAGAAGCTGGCCCCTCCTTGCTGACTTCCACACCGAGAAAATCCAACCCGAAAGGTGGAACCCTGTCAGTCTGTAAGCCCATCCTTTCCTCCCATTTTCCTATTTATCATGTTCTCAGAAGACACATATAGCCTTTACTAACTGTAATCCCTCCATCTACTCCTCATTACAATTTCAAAGTACTCAGTACATTCTTATTTTAAAACCTAAGCTTGTCTGGGCCTTCCCTGGGGCCAGTGCTTGCAGCCTCGTGCCCTGAGCCCTGTCTCCCTCTGCCTACTCACAGCAGGGCCCAGCACACCCATCCCACCTGCCTTAGAGCAAAGCTCAGTTTTCTCTCCACAAACCCACCCCACGTGTCAGATGTCAGCTGCACCCAGGAGCCACCTTTCTGCAGGGGTGCCCGTGCCCACACCAAGCCAGGAGGACGTGTCAGGCCTGCTCCAAGCCACGCCGACTGCCCGCGATGGCACGGGACTGACGCCTCGCACACATCACTCTGTGAGCCAAGGGCTGGCTTACCTGCTGCTCTCCCTTCTCCACCAGGCTCTGGCCAAAGGTCATGCATTTCATCACAGTCCTGCAGCAGGTAAGGCAGCTTTCCCTGACTACTGTGGGGGGAACACATACCCTGACCCAAGTAATAAGTATTCTCATCCTTCCTCTTTTATTGCCTTGCTATCTTCTTAAGCCCTCTTCCGACCTTGATAAAATGACTGAGTTTTGCTCTCACTCTGTTTAATGTTCTCCCTGAAATTCATGGGAGCAGAAGGGATCCCTGTAGGGAACCTGCCATAGGATCATGAGCCTGCTCCTTACCACAGAGCAGAAGCAAAGTTCTCCCATGTAAACACGCATTCACACCCTCAGCTGCCACCAGATACACACACAGTAGAAGAGCATTTCAGGGGCTGCCTTTACAGCGAACAGGAGAGAGGGTGTGAACAATCCTGCCTTACAAAGAGAGCACCTATACCAGCTACCAAGATAAATAACACGTATTTACATATACAGGTATCCAAGATTAGACTCCTTGCCCTGGCCTCGTTCCTTGACCTACTCATTGGAATTATGCAGCTTTTCAAAAGCCCTGGTCCATGGCCTATTGACCTGAATGCTCAACATCTGTTACACCCTACAATCTTGTTAATGTCCTACTTGCTCTCACACCAGGGGTACTCAACAGAATCATCTCCAAATTTAGGCAGGACTACAGTGTACTCCTGAACTTTCTGAACAGTGACAAAGTCAAAGTAACCAGCGAGGACCCTGTCAGCAATTTTAGTCTCTTGCTCCTTTGTATATACTGAAGAAGCTCAATCCCAAAATAGCTGCTGAAATTATACAAGTCTGAGTGTTGATAATCAATATTTGGCTCTACAAAATCTTCAGGCACTTCCAAAGCCTGTGTCTTCTTAAATTAGCATTGTATTGATTTAAAATTGATTAATTGTTCAATTATACCTCCTGACAAGGCACCTCAACAGCCACTCTGTGAGTTCCCCTGTTACTCATGCTGATTGCATTAGGCACATGTAGCACTGAAACACAATGAGCTGAGCCCTGTCACTCAGTTCACTCATCCACAATCAGCCAAGAACCAATTCAATCCAGATTCCCAGCTGATGAAAACCAGGGTCACTCCACTGACATCAAGTCTATTTGCACCAGCTGGCTTAAATGTTTCCAATTACCAGGAAATATTACCCGTTAATTTGAAAGCCCTTGCCATGCTGAATCATTTCCTACTGTGCTTGTGCGTTCGTACTCGCCCGTACCTTGTGAGTCCAACACGTGAGAGTAACTCACACTGCCTGCCTGAGACATACATGAGAACAAAGGTGATCTCCTAATGCTCTCACCAAGAGAGACCACCGAGGCTCCATCATAAATCTCAGTTCAGGAACCAATGAACAGATTTCTGCTTCCCCTGATGACTCAAAGGCAGGTCAGATTTACATAGAAAACTCACATTTCATTAGCTGAAGAAAACTATTAACCTGTCTGCACCAGGCTTTTAATGTAAACCCTTGGGCAAATTTGGGAGTGCTGAGCCATCTGTGGTCAGGGAGCTCTGGAAAATAATATCCAACCTTTGAAACAAGGCACAGCATACTTGTCTTGAGAGTACAGTCAGCTAATGCACAGCAGCAGATTCATGTTAATGCTGATAGCAGAGAAACAGCACAGATTTAGCACAACCTGTGTTGACAGATGTCACCACCTTGTAAAAATCCCCTATAATAGAGAACTGTGTAAGACCAGCTGCAGTTTCTCTAATTATGTGCAGTCTTGCTGATGGAAGTGTTTTGTTGCCTAAAATCTGGTCATACAGCACGTGTACTGTTAGCATCCTGTGACATGGAATAACCTCCCCCAGGTGACTGCACCTCCATGGCATCTCAGCAAACAACTGTTCACTCAAAAGTAGCATTTTGCGCTTTTTTTCTACTTTGATAGTACCTTCCTCTGTAAAGAGAACCTCTCACATCTAAGTCAACACCAGCTCTACACATTGCAAAGGATGCTGCATATACATATCACTTAGATTTCCCAACAGAAGAGTCATACAGATTTACCCATGGAAACCACATGGCATTTCAGAAAATATTCCCTAATTAATATCCATACATTTTCAAGGAAAGTAGAAAATGAAAAATATGTGAAAATATATGATTCTGCAAAGAAAATACAAGCTGTCAGGCACAATTTCAAGGAACAAGATCTAAGCTGGGATCTTCTGAAGGCTAGATCCCATTGCCCATACAGAGGTATCTGGTGCCACAAAGATACCCTCCTTATATGAGACTGCCACATTGAGCCTGCACGTGTGGAAATGTATTTAGGAGAGGTTTCATCTGTGCTATTCTGAATGGGTAGCTGGAGTCCAGGTAGTAACCCATAGCATGTCAAACCCATAGAAGTGTCTTAGATTCCTAAATAAGTGACTTTTTTTTTTTTGCAAGTGTTGAAACATGCCATCTTCCAGTAACTTCAGGGAAAGCCAGTAGAGAGAAGCACTTGAGAAAATCAGGGCATTTTTTCAATATTAGATACCTAACTTTAGCATCTCTTTTTCCTAATAACTGGAATCTGTTTTAAAAATACAAGCATGTTTTATTTAGAAAAACAAGTCTCAGCAAGTAAATTATTTCAAGTCACTGCTGTGAAATGAGATCTAGCCTGTAATGATATTTTCACAGCCTCATGTGCTCTTCATATTTGGATTTAATTTGAGGCAGCCGAATCAAAGCTTTCAGTCTAATTAGAACCTGAACCACCACTTTAAAATGTTTCATCTTCTTCATTCATTAAATAGTGGATCTAAGGTGACTGGGCTGATTATCTTAAATATTCATCTTTGAGTTTTACCTCCAAAAAACACTACTTATGCAATGTCTGAGCCTATTTCCACATATACAAGCAAGGGTAAAGTGGTACATTTCTTTCTGACAATGTAAGCATCTTATACTTCCGTGTCTATACTGGACAAAGTCATATATATGCACAAAGTTTTAGGTCCATTTTACACAGCAGCAAGTGAAAATACAAGTTCAAGGTAGTGAAGAACCCTCAGCCAGCATAGCCAGTGCCTATGCATTCATTAAAATATTTCAAAATTTCACCTCCATATGATATTTCAGTAACACCAAAAAATATTACTACATTTCACTCACTAACCTTTGTCTTGCACGAGTACTTCCAGCTCTTCTCGAATCCCATCATACCAACTGGTGATATCCACATGGAGAGCATAATCACAACAGGATTTGGTATCAGCTGCCTCATGCCACTTCTCAAAGGAGGTCAGTAAACTAGATCCAGGTTCTGGAAGCACATGATCAACTGAAAAAGAGATGGAGTGTCTGTTAGCAGGACAGTATGCACACTGTTCAGATTTCCCCAGAGTGAGCAGTCTTCCAGCACCTCAGCCAGAACAGCAGCCTTGGAGGCAGTCTGTGTGCTGACTGTAACTCTGGGTGTCAGCCAGGTCCTGCTGCCCCAGGTCCAGCTGACTTTGTGAACAGTCTATACTAAAGATGAGTCTGGCAACCTGCTTGGTGCCAGACTCATCTTTAAACTCATCAATAGGCACACAAAGGGGGAGGCAAACACCTCACAGTTTAGGAAACATTTGTCTTTCCCCTTGCTGTATAGTAAGAGACCATAGGTTCTGGCCTTCACTCTACTTCTTGTCTATGTGTCCATTTCTGTGTATTTCACAGTAAGCACAATAATTAATCAGTGCCTCAGTCACTGAATGGGCCCACTCTGCCCTACCAACACATCAGTGCAGATGTTCAATGTTTTCTCAGCAGCCAAAACCGGGAATACAGCCAAAGGTTTGAACAGGGGTGACGCTGAGCACAAACACTGTCACACTATATACAGTGCATTGAATGCCCTGCCTCTCCCCTGCCTCAAGGCTTTCTGCCTCTAATGGTGCCACACCATCCACTGACATAAAGACATGGCTAATTATGCATAGGTACTTCTCACTGCAGGGCTAGTTCGTACGAAAAAAAATCAAGGTGGGCTTACCAGTGCCATCTGCAAGCCTAACTCAGCACAGGAATACTCAACTGAAGAACACAGACTGAAAAAAACTATTAACAAAAGGAATGAATAGCAGTGCATTTTGTGCCTATGGCCAAAGAGTCTTTCAGCTGATGCCTGCTGCAGAATATGGGTAACAGGTAACACCAAAAAAAAATCCACATCCCAATTCAGTGGGAGTAAAACTCCACTGGGAAGCTCCTCTCCACAAGGAAGCTAAGACAATTTATGGCACCTGAACAACTGCCTCACAACATCTAACCACAGTCAAGTCACGGCCAGAAGGAAAGAGATAAATCTTGTCCTACCATGTGTAGACAGAAGAAGAATCTTTAACAACTAGAAAGTGTCTTTTCACCAACAAAGACACTCCTCTGGGACATCTCTGTTAAGGTCTCCCTAAATTCCTGCTGCCACATCCAAGTTCATAAATAAGCATATCTTGTTATTTTCAAAGCCCTTGAAATGGCAGTAGGTGGGAACAGCAGATCTTTGTCAGATTTTCTGTGACATATACTTACAGCGCTACCTACGCTGCTTTCCAAAAATCCCAAGATTACATACATTATCCCTCAGTGCTTGTTCTGTATTTCAGAGGAAAATCCAAAAAGACAATTCCACACACTGGTATTTCTTTCTGAGGACAGGTTCATTTTCAGGCCAACCCCGGTTAACAATGATGAATGGATCTAAAACACAGTGCCCAGAAATTTGAAGATTCATTGCAGAAGATCTCAGAAAATCAGAATGAAGCCTCTGGTAGCTATCCCCACACAGAGACAGCTCTGCTGATACTCACTGATCATGGTGGTGCCCCCTGCTAGTGCTGCTTTCGTGCCTTGATAGAAGTCATCAACAGCAGTCATCCCTTGGTAGGGCTTTTGTAGATAAGTGTTGACATCTATTCCCCCAGGAATAACCATGCGCCCATTAGCCTCTATGGTCTTGACTCCTCCAGGAACAATCAGATTCTCTCCTATTTGCCTGCACAGCAAGGAAAGCCAGTATTACTTTATTGGAACAAGCACAGAGGACAAAGCTATTTGAGGCATGTAGGGGAGCGGAAGCCTGGCCCCATGCAGCAGGAGGTGGGTCCCCAAAGGCAAGGGGAAGCTCAAGCACACGCTCCCTCTGTCCTGCCCAGCACAGCAGAACAAAGCAGAGGAGAGCTGCCTCGCTGAGCCGTGAGCTCTGTTTGCTTTGCATGGCTCTAGTGGCCAATAAAGGAGCTGTAATGCACCAGCATTAAAAATTGATTATTTTTTATATGATTTCTATCTTTAAACAATTCAAATTATGTACGCTTAATGCTCTCTTGGGGGCTCCAGTTTTGTATACTAGGTTCTTAAATGGAAATAGGAAAACATAGATCAAATACAGGAGCAAGCCGGAATTGCAAAATTATATGGCAGAAGCAAAAGGCATATCGGAAAATTTTATAATTACTTTGGCATCATGCAATGCAAATTTATCCTTAAAAAGAAATCTAAATAACCTAAGACACAGAAATACATATCTAAGAGACCTAAACATGTTTAATCTACCATGTCCCATATTCTTCATCCTCCTCTTGAAGTTAAAAGTCAGTGAAACATTCTGCATAACTGTGTGGAAAAATTATAATTAGCTGTTGCCATCTTTTTCCCTTCAGGTCTTCAAAGCAGGATTATTTTTTTTTTTTCACTATTAAAAGTATTAATCTATCCCCCATACCAATATCAAACTCCAGATACTTATGCTTAAAATACTTTTATTATTCATGGACTCAACTACAAATAAATTAAACTTTAACTTTTAAAGGCACACTACAATTAATTAAAGTGTTTGCATGGCGCCAAACCATGGAGAGGGAGAGGTATGGGTCTGTGTGGGAGCCATGTCTCTGCACTGCTACACCACAATACATTTGGGCTTAGAGGTAACTGTAAGGTAGTTAAAGTTTAGTCACTTAGTTTATCTCATATTACAGACACAGAGTCCTTGTCCTAATTTTCATATGTCTGGATAAAATAAATTTTATCCACAGCTAAATAAATACCTCAGACATCTGAGCTGCTGAATTTATTTCCCCATATTAAAATGCAACTCCCACCTACAGTTCAAAACACAGCAACTGATTAACTGTGATAAGGTAGAACCAGAAGTAAATATAATTGTTCATTAAAACCAGCAGGAAAAAATAAGAAAAACAGGGATAATTATTCACATTGGAATCTGGCCAAACTGGCAGAGTTAATAAATAGCCCCAGGAGGTCAAGAATTTGTTTCATATGCTATGCAAAAATGTCACCTCCAGCAACTCGTCTCCCCCGGTGTCCTGGGCTCCGGCTGGAGGGAAGCACAGACATTCCATGGGCAAACTCCTCGTGGGCATCCCAGGATGGGGTCACAGCTGAACAAATCCAGGAGGGCTTGCTCATGAGAGCTGGCACCTCCATGTCTGGCACCTAATAGTCATCAACATGTGCAGCACTGTCATAAACTGTGTGCAGTGTGAAGAACACCCTGACAAACAGGGAACCAACCTGGATGCAAAAAGCAGCAGCTGCCCAGCACATCCAATTGCACAAAAAAAGCTGCAAGCAGCTCCTCTGTTTTAAAATGTGCCTCACAAAGGCATATCATAAGGCACTGCATCCATGAGCAGATTCAATGCCTGTACAAAACCAGGTAGCATCATGTGGAGTAATGGTGTTGCACTAATTTTCATTAGTCAAATTTATCCCCAAAATCTTAATCAGAACAACCCTCCACCTTTGGAGAGCATTTATGTGGCTAAGAAACTTAACTGTGAAAAAAAATTAACTGTGACCCATCTCCTTTGAGTATGTCCAAGGAGTAACTGCACTTCAAGGACTAACACACCTTCTGAGAATAATATTAATGAAAACCTTAGCAAAAAAAAGCAATTAATTTTTATATTCTTCCACAATCAGTATCTACCAGTTTCCTCTTCAAGAAGACACATGTGCTAACAAAGTGAAAGTGTGCTAACTATATATTGGAGTTTTTTGATGACTCAATGCTCATTATTTTCAGTGTATGGTTGAATAACGTCTTATTCAGCTGAAATCATCCATGTTGAAGTGACATGGGACCAAATGGCCTTTGTGGATGATGCTGCACTACTATCTGTCAGAAACCTGTCTTATCTCTTGCCCTGGCACCAAGATTAAGGCTGGGAGAAGTCTGATCTTCACTGGTGCTCAAGGTTATTTTTATTCTGTCCAAATAGAACAGAGAGTAGAACATAATGTGACAGGATTCCTGAATTGCTCACTCATTAATGCAAAGTGTACGTGAGTAAGGATGGAGTTCTATTACTTGTGGGTGAAAAAATACAACAGTGCAGATAACTGCATTCTAGACACTGTACAAATGATTGAGCTGGTTTCCTCATATGTCAGCAACCACAAAACCCAGACCCAGAGCAAGCTGATGCTGTCTGCCATTTTCAGTCGAACAAGTCGGTAAATTCTGTTGTACATGAGCTGATTAAAGCACAACAGAAACAGCAGGCTTCAGCTCTTCCCAAGCTTCATCCAAGAAGCTGAAAACCTCCCCCAGAACTCTGTGGTGGTGCTTCTGTGGTTATCAAGCCCACACCTCTTTCAGGCATCTGAGGTTCCCCCTAACTTGACTCATCACTTGCCCAGCTCTGGAGACTGTGCCCCCAGTCCCCCACCCTGCCACTTGCTTGTTCCTCCAGCCCAGAGGGATCCAACCCTTCCCCTTGGCAGGGATGGAGCAGAGTACAGCAAGCACCAGACCATCACCTGTCACTTGGCACAGGCTCACTTCCTCCTGTGATAACCAAGGCAGAAGAGATGGAGGCAAAATAAATTATTTATATATAATTTAAATTACCAAATATTTAAAATACTCCTTAGATACTGGAGAACTTCCTCAGCTGCTATCTGAGTGTGCAGGGGTTAAGTTTCAGGTAGGAAAAATCCACATGCACTGCTGCTCCTTGTACCTAGGGAGCCAGTTTGAGCATTGATTGGCAGGAAGAAACATCGACCATCCTCCAAACTATAGCTGATCTTCAAACACACTCAAGGTTACATCTGCTTTCCTCTCTGCAGAATGATCTGCACTAAAAGCATTAAAAGACCCAAATCTTTTCATTAGGCTGCAAGAGAAACCCAACCCTCTCTTTTCCAATCAGTTTTTTTTTCATTTCAGAGTGAGAAAAATAACCCAGATCTTTTATAGCCCGGTAAAACCAGGACACTATTGCCTATTCTGGGCTGAGTGGTTTGGTGTCTGCTCCATTCTGTATTAGAATTCTATATTATCAGCAGGATCTGCAGCTGGAAAGTTGTAGCATCAACTGAAATGCAGATGACAGAGTTTCAAGGTCCAGCTCCAAACAAGCTTGAGCCACATTTAACAATGATGTTAAATATTCATACACAATGGGCAGTTCCACCTGAAGAAACTGAGAGATCAAACAAACCCACAGCTTTCTTAGGTCGCAAAATTTATCATCTGAACACAGATGTAAGGACCCAACCCCATCTCACAGTAGGCTGCCCTCACAAATTATTTCAGAGCAGGACTTGCTCAGTTTACAAAGAAAAATCTTGGATCATCTAAATCTAGGGCGTCAGGCATAACTCAGGGTGCTAAATAGAGAACTTGCCTCCTCGGGCAAAGATAAATGCTTCTTAAAAATTAAGATCTCGCCTGTCTGTTCATTATTAACCCTAATTAGCTTGGGCAGCTGAGACTTCCTGGAGGTACAGATCCACACAAGGATTTCAGAGGGAGTCTATGTACTTAATAAGGGCAGGTAAAAGGTTGGCATTGCTAACCTGCCTACTAACGACCATTGCATTTCTGGAATCAAACCGACAATTCACAGCAGTTTGAGGCTCTCAGCATCTCATGCATTTAGTTGCTTAATAGCTCTAATGCTTATAAGTGTTAATAGAAGATTTGCACCTGAACTAATAAAACCACAGAAAAACTCAACAAAAACACCCATCAAAGAGAGTACACCTTGGTTAACTATTGCTTTAAAAATAGATACGTGTTCAACATTTTGTGTCCTCTCCACTTTTGCCACTTCTGCAATGCAATTAACTTTAAAAATAGATACGTGTTCAACATTTTGTGTCCTCTCCACTTTTGCCACTTCTGCAATGCAATTAACACTACAAATGGAAAGGCAGAGTGAAGTACTAAAAAGAAAACTGCATAGTCCATGGATGAAAGTGTTCAGATTTTTTTCTGTTATAATAACCTGAATCATAATAACATAAGCAGTCACAGATATATAAAGAATTGGACTTTTAATCTGATGTTATACTCTTAAGGAGCTCTGAAAACAAGTAGGCAATTAATTATTTACCAGATAACCATAATTATATTTCTGTGCATCAAATTGTATCCTCTGGAGACCAAGCTTCTTAGGTCACTAGTGAAAATGTTTAGCAATCATGAAAAAGGCTTTGATCCTTGTGTACATCAGAGTGCTAATACACACTACATAAGTTTGCAATAGAGACCCCCATCTCCACTGAGCCAAGGCAGGACCAGCAGACCACATGGACATATCTGTTACAGCTTCCCAGCCTATCAGTAACACATATTTCAAGTTTTTCACCTAACAAATACTTTCTCAGTTCCTGTATTTTATAGACTGATAAATCAGGACTTTCTTTCTAATTGTGTAACAATGCATAACAACATTATAGGAACAGAACATGCTGTGGTTCAGCATCAACCAACAGGCAACTGAGAAGTAGCAGGTCCTCATTTGCACCATGCAACATGGGGCATATTTCAGATTTCTGTGCCCTACAATTCTTAAGAGCCTGGCTGCAATTGTACTGACTAGATACAGGTAGAAAAGCTGTAGAGACCTTTCTGCCATTCATGGACTCAAAAGGTTTCCATAGTCCTTACCATTACTTCTTTTCTTGAGAGTGCCTACTTGCCTTAACTATTTCAGAAGAAACTGTGATTGAACTGCTCGAAAAGCAAACATCTTCAATTTACAGCAAAGAAATTTTCTACTTATCTAATCTTAGTGAAGATAAAATGGCAGAATTTAATAATTAAACACTCCTCAACTACAGTCTCATATTTAGAGGTAACTGAGATTCTGCCCACAAAAGATTTTAAGTCAGCACTATCAAGAAATCACAGTAGTCTGTGTTAACATGCATGCAAAAAAGCAATTTTATAAAACCAACTTTATAAGTCCATCTTCAAGGTACAAGTCTGCATAGAAGGAGTGGTCATCATTGATAATTCTTCCACCTTTAATGAGCAGTCGGTCACTCTGGAGGGAAAAAAAGGGAAAATGTGGGTTTGTCAAAATAAATAAACATAATAACATATTTATGATAACAAATATGCTCATATTAGAAGGAAAGCCATTAATATCAAACAGTACTCTATATAAAGGTGGGTACACAGACAGTGCACAGGATAGTTTCACTGACTGTTTATTCCTGACTTTTGGAACATGAGACCTTGTCATCATCACAGCTCATTTTGCTCAAAGCAGCAATCACTGCACATAGAAACACCTGACATGCTACTACATCTCCCTTTCACTATTGCACAAGGGCCAAAAGGGAAAGAGAAGCCCCCAGAAGAAACTGCCCAACTGATATAATGGCCAAGCTGAGCTCACTTGGCACCCTTGGCACCTCTGGAAAAGTAGCAAAGCTTTGAAGGGGGAGGGACAAGGTGAAAAGAGGCTGCTTAGCCCTGCCACTTAGAAATTCCTCACCAGGGAAGCTCCTTCAACACCAGCTCAGCAGGAGCAACTCCCTCGCAGCAGCCAAGGGACAGGGCCCACAGCTCATGTCTCCTGTACTGTGGTACAGACCCACAGCTGAACACAGAGTTTCTAGTGGGCATGAAGAATTAATTGCAATCAACTTGTGATTTCTGCAGGGCAGAGGCTGTTGATGAATTGGGGGCACACTGCGCTGACACTGCCCATGTCGTATCTCACTCACTCCATGTATGAGAACAGAATGCAGCCTCCAAAGTTTGGCTCACCTGAAATATCATACAAACAGCACAAAGACCCACCACCTCCTGGTATTTTCTAAAGTGCCAGGAAGAAACTTTTTCTTTTTTTCCCAAGAAGGACTGTTCAAAATATCAAGTCTGCAAGAGTTACTGTTCACAACAATTGTCTGCTTATATTCTTCTCTATTCAAATGGTTATATTCTGTTCTCAAAAACTACATTTTATAGAAAACAGATTTTACCAGTGCATATTCCAGAGAACCAGTACTTAAACTCTCTCGTTGAAGAAGTCATACTGGAAATGCTAGCCCCCTACCACCTACCCAAAGACAGGGCAAGTCCATATCCTCAGTGTTCTTCTGACTTTAGCAGGGGTAGTTTATCTTCCTCACAGCAACTTGCATGGGGCTGTTTTGGATTTGTGCTGGAAACAGTGCTGATAGCACAAGGATGTTTTAGCTATTACTGCACAGAGCCTAGAGAGTGAACGTCTCCTCTGCTCATCACCAGGAAAGAGGCTGGGTGAGCACAAGGAATTGGGAGGGGGGATAGCTGGGACAGCTGACCCCAAGTGACCCAGGGGACACTCCATACCATATGGCATCTTGCTCAGCAATAAAAACTCAGGAGGAGCACTGCCTCGGGACTGGCTGGGCATCAATAGGTGGGTGGTAACCAATTGTACTGTGCATCACTTGTCCTTCTTTGGTTTTATTAATCTCTTTTTTTATTTTCCTACCAATTGCATTATTATCATTACCATTATTATGATTATTCTATTTCCATTATCAAAGTGTTTTCATCTCAACCCACGAGTTTTTATACTTTTACCTTTCCAGTTCTCTTCCCCATCCCACAGTGGGGTGGGGTGGGGGAGAATTGAGCAAGTGGTTGTATGAGGCTGAGTTACCAGCTGGGGTTAAACCATGACAAGTACATAACACTTTTGGAAAGAATTTTGCCAAGTGAGTGTGAATGCTGGAAAACTCTTAAAGCAGTCAGAACCATTTTTTCCCATTCATACATAAAAAAACCCAAAACATTTATTATAAATTATTTCCTTGGCTCACCAGACAATAACTCAGAATCTCCAGTTTGTCCACATTTCATACTATTCAGTCCAGATTCAATTCCTGCTTTAATTACAGCATGACTCAGGCATATAAACTATGAATGTCCTGAGTTCCCACTTTAGAAAACAAACAAGTTGATATATTCTTAATCTATAAAACCAGGACAACAAAACCAATGAATTTCAAAAAAAACCTCTTCATTAAAAAGCACTAAGGCAGAGCTAGGGGTGTTACAATGTAACCTCTGTTATACAATGCACATTTACTTTTTAGCTTGTGCTTGAACAATTTTGCAGGTTCAAAGCCTTTATAGCCCTCTGTATCATCCTAGAAAAAGGAAAAAGGGAGAAACAGACACTTTTAAGGGAGGAAGAAGAGGGAAAAAGACATTTTAAGAAATGGGAGGAAGAAGGGGGAAAAAGACATGTTGTGCATACCGTGCACAACAGAAGAGTATGTACACAGCAGGTCTGGAGTTCTTCTCCATGTGCTGCAGAGCAACATGACCCTGGCGGGGGAGCCAAGGCACAGAGCTAAGATGACATATATCCCCAGGACCTGCCTCAGGCACTGCCACCCTCTCAGTAGAGAATGGAGATAATGCAAGTCCTCCATCTGGAATTTGCCAGAGCAGGCTCCCTGTTTTCTCCCCAGCCTCTCTACTGTCACTTGTAATTGCAGCAGGACTTGTGAACTGACAGCCAGAATAGTAATAAGTGATTATGCCTCATGCTGGCAGTTGCACCTCCTCACTATGATGATTTACTATGCTGCCTCCTGACCTGCAGGGACCACCATCTTGTGAGCTCTTTTTAAGCTCATTCAATTGCCTTCCTAAACATTAAAACTGTCCAATTACAAGAGGCACAAGCTTACTAACAGAGGCAGGCAGTGTTCCCAGAGCACTGCATCTGTCACTGCTAAGGACTGAAAAAATCTGCACCCTCATCAAGAAGTTCTACATTTCATTTATTTTAAAACAGGAGAAGATGCATAATAAGTAGAAACAAATGTAACAGGCAAGGAAAATAAAAACAGACTAAAAGCTGAAGCACAGTTTCAGAAAAATAACTGTAGAAATAAGGATTTTAAATGTTTTTACATATAGATATAAACATGTGAGTAACAAAATTAGGTATTAGATAAGCTAATCTAAAAAGGACACAAATGCAGTCTTTAGAAAGAACTCAATTATCGAGTCAGCCATTAAATTAGGCCTTATAAAGGATTACTGAACATTAAGCTACAAAGTCTCTCCTTGTTCAGAATTTTGGAGGGTGTAAGAAATTATGGTAGAGAATAAATAATAGAGAAAAAACCTGCACTACATGGAGACTTTGAAAATTTTAATTCTTTACACCTCAGAAGAAAATACAAACAATTCAGAATTGTTGCAAGAGCAGTCCTGCACCTGAGGCTATGGTTCCCCCAGCTGGGTATAGGAAGTCATGGAAGACTAGGCTGCCAAAAAACCACACAACCCCAGGTAGACTGCCAAGCTATAGGGGACAGTGCTGTGGAGCCTTGCACAGCTTTCATCAGAATGTGAGAGCTGTGGAAGCATCCCTAGCACGCTTCCATTCCAGCATACCAGCAAATTCAGAAGAAAAAGAGTTCTGCTGGAACATCTCCCAGTGAGCTTGATCTGCCAAGTGAAGGACACGTCACAGATTGCTGCAAAGCAGAGCACCTTGAGACAGATGGTGTTGATGGGCACCAGCAGCCCAGGTGAGGTCTGGGTGCCCTGGAGACACCTCAGCAGCACACTGAGCCCAAGCAAACCAGCACTGCCTCAAACACCCTGCTCCAGACCAGGGCTGGCTTGTCCTCAGCCAAAGCAGCAGTACCAAATGCCTGGATGCACAGATCACAGAGATGCACTTCCATGAACAGGCTGGAAAAATTACACAAAAATAAATTACTAGAAAGGAGGCACAGATTCATACTGACAAATAATTTGTTGTATTCTTCATGAAACAAGATTTCATACAAATGGTTGGTTCACATGCAGTATTCATTCCCTGCTACAGCCCAAGCACAGGCTTCAGGGCCAGCCACTGGAGCCTGGGTGATCCTGCACTGGTTTAGGTCACTGGTCCAGGTCACTGGTCCTTGCTGCAGTGAAACCCTGAACAGAAATCTGGACACACACAGGCTCTGTGAAGTGGGCTAGCCTTCTTGGGCATGCAGAAAGCTGTGTTTGACCAGGGGCCATTTATTATTTACCAGGGGCATGATGTCAGGCAGACTGCTTGCAATTTTCTTACCAAGTGACAAATGTCCAGGTAAATTAGGGACCAGAGTCCTCTTCTCCCTGTTTCAGGCTGGAGGAGAGAAACCTCTCTGCAGTGCCCTGGGGAAAGCAGGGAAGGAAGGGAGGAGTGACCTGAAGTTCCTGAACTAATCCCAGCAGTGCTGGCCTCAATTTCTTCTTCCCAGCTGTAATCTCCATGAGGAAGAACACCCAGGTCCCAGGGGTACCCTCAGCCAGTCACTGACCCTCAGGTGCTCTCACAATGCAAACAGCAGCAGGCTCATCACTCAGCTCAGGAGGTGACAGCACTGTCAGCCTTTCCAGGGTGGCTGCCACTTTCCTATTCAGCTGACAGGTGCCTCAGGCACTGGTGCCCTGCCTGTTGAACTCCAAGGGCTCCATACCAAGCCTTCAGTGCATTGCCTGGCACAAGAAGCTGCCAGCCCACCTCTTCCTGCTGCAAGCCACAAGAAGCTGCTGGGGCCCTCTCCTCCCTCCAGGCTGCCAAGGACAGACAGCAGGAACATGGCAAAACAGAGAGGGAGTGTTACATTGAACAGTTCATGGGATGCCAAGATGCAAGGGCTAAAAAACCCTGCTCTCATTGACAAGGGAGGAGCAGAAAGCACACTGTCGATCCATGCTCTGCAGTCACTGCAGGGTGTGGGAGCCCAGGTGTTTCTTCTCCACCCATCACTATTGCAATGATGCAACTGCATTGCTGCAATGCTGTTTGCCTCTGAGTTCTGTGCCTGGCCATGACACAGCATCAGCTCAGCCACGATGCATATCTGCCGTGTGCCCTGCAGCTCCATTTCACAGGTGCTCTGGCACCTCCGATACAGCCATTCCTGCTGCTCCCAGCCTTCCACCTTCAAACCCTGCACACTGCTTCCCGGGGATCTTTTCCTAATCACAGTCTAGCTTCTCCTGCTTAACCTGGCAGCAAAGCTGTAGAGCTTAGTCTGTGACATGACAGCATTTTCATGGCAGCAGAAGGAGATGCCACAAACGCGGCTCCTTTGCTGCAGGAGGAGGGGCTGGCTGCTCAGACTGGAGGCGGCGGCTGTCGCTCCCTCACAACTATTGTTTCCACTACAGCAAGAGCAACACGAAACATCTGTAAGCTGGTGACTGGCACACTTTGTACAAACTGCCTGTTTTGCTGGGGTTTGAATCAGCTTGGCTCAGCTCTTGTGAAGCGTGTCCACATTTTCATGCCCACCAATGGCAAAAGGCCAGCAGAGAGAAGCAGCATCTGACCAACCTTCAGGACCACGAGGTTGCTCAGGGCTCCATGCAAATACAAATGAAACCAAATTCCCTTGGGCGGAAAATCCCTTTGCTGTAGATTAATCGAAATTACAAACCAAATGTTAGAGAAAGAACAGTTGCAAAGAAGTTTAAAATTAGCCTTTTCCCATTCACCCACTCCCCTCAGAGCTAGAGGCATCTAAAAATACACAACAAAATTCAAATAGCTTTTAGACATGCAGTTCTCAAATCTGCTTCTTGGGACTACTAAAAAAAAGTAACAAAAAAAATAAAACTGCCATAAGATTTACCAAACATTATTTCAAATTGGTGTAGTGTGTCAAAATACAATGCAAAACAAGTTATAGAAACCACACACTTCTCTACAACATCATTACCTATGCACTGCATCTGCAGGAACCTTTCAGAGAAAACCAGATCTGTTATACAAGATGGAGTTTAAAAAAAAAAAAGCCAGTATGTATTCTAGCCATACAAAAAGATTCCAAGAAACTCCAAGAGTAGTGTTTCCATCAAATAGCAGCATCTGTCCAGACTGCAATTCCAATATATGCTATCACATTTTTGCTTTTCTTCCACAAATGGAACATCTTCCTATCAGACCTTCATCTCTAAATCAAGAAAACCATCTATTTTGAACTATTTACAGTTTGCTTTACCATTTATATACAATTAAGTTCAGATAAATTATCCAGCACAAAGGTGTAGGTGCTGTGCTGCTTAATTCTTGGTTTGGACCTTTACAATTGCTGCATTGCAGCTTTTGCCAACCAAAAGAGTCTTTGCAACACTCAAACCCAGATTTTCTATGCCTAGAGGATGAGGAAACACTCAGCAGTGATTTCACCCTCTGTGTAATTGTAAGGACTCACTAGAATATAACATTGTCCACACACCCCCAGAGCAACAATGGCTGTTTTCTCTAAAACCCAGATTAGTCAAGAGCCCTGAAGATGACTAAGAATTTTATGCTAAATAGCTAATTGAAAACAGTTTAATTCAAAATCCACCTGCACTTCAGTTCTCTGTTTATAAAGGCATGTGGTTTAAAAGACATCAGATCAAATGCAATAGACATAAAAAGGCATTAAGCTATGTTATCACACTTGCAGCCAAGACATTACTTTTTTAGCATTTGAGAGGCAGAATTCTTTGTAACTAAGGTTTTAAAGAGTCCACTGAGAGTTACAAAAGACACAGAATTCAGTTCAGAGGGAAGGTACAAGAAACACAAGCTGATATTTGTGTTCTCCTTGATTATCTAAATCTTCACAAGAAGACTATTTGCAAGGAAGACATTCTCAAAGGCTGAAGACCCACTGGCAAACAGTGGAAGGAGACACTCAGAGCTCCTCTGTGCTTCCATGCGTTCATTCTTGCAGACTTATTTCCCGCAATATACAAGAGATTTACTTTTTTTGTGGGTGTCTGGATACATTTGGTTGTCTTTTGTCAGAGCTAGTCAGATTCAGACCCAGCTGTGATACAATACAGTTAAATTACCTCTCTTTTAGCAAAGTACTTACAAATAAGGAACATTTTAAAACTTAATGGCAGAAGAAGAAAGATATCCTTCCCAAGAGGAATGTTTGCTTAAAATCCTTTCATAAGGATCAAAGAGCTGTAAATGGGATTTCATGAAGTACTGTCTGCTTATAAAAGATCTGCTTTTAATCAGCGGTATCCCTCTTTTTGAATTTCACTTCTAGATTACCCTCCATAGGAAGTGGCTTTTAGCTAGGGTGAACCCTGAATCAACTCTGGGAATTCCTTGTAAAACACTCCATCCTTGAGGCATCATTTCCGATAGGCCACTAATGGAGAATCCTGCTTTTAAGGTTCTTTTCTTAACAGATGCACTCTACTATATGGCAATTAATTTAGGAAGGATTATGCTGATTGTAGTAATGCTGTATCTTGGTCCATAGCCAATGTATTCATTCATCTTTATTCATTTAAGAGATCTGATGTTCTTTTGTTTCCCCTTTTGAGACCTGGCTTCCTATTCAGCTAGCAGTTTCATTGCTTAATCACCCACTCGAAAGGGTCTACTCCTACAGCTACCAACTCCATGGGGATTTCTTCACTGCAAATGTCATCTTTGCTTTGCTTTTAGAAGGGAAGCACAACAAACATCTTATTGATGGCAATATTCATTGGCATCAGCAGGGGTTTCATCTAAGTAGGGGCTGGAGGGTTGAAACCATTGCTTTGTATGTTGCTATAACCATCCCCTGGGTTACACACAGGTTATGTCTGTGTGGGGACATAAATTAAAGAGGATCTCAAAATCCCAGCAAGACATTCACAGGAAAGCTTAAACTTGGGAAGAAAATAACAGTCATTTACTGGCTGCCTTCTCTAGGCCACTGAACTGAAAATGTGTTTTATCTAAGTTCTAATCAGAAACCTGCATCAGGTTACTGGGACATATCTGACTTGGCACCAATCACAGTCAAAATCCAACTAAGACCATATGGAATCCCTTCTCTGACAGAGCAGGTGGATGCAAGGGAAACACTATAGTAGAAAATGCCTTTAAGATGATGTTAGCAATGATAATTCATGATCAGCTAAATGCAGTGGAACCATGTATATTGTTTGCACTCAGACACTTTGTGCTGTCATGTTGCACCACACACCTATTTTTTTTGCCAGTGAGAGCAAGTTGTGATGCTTGCCTCACCTCCCATGGTATCAGCCCTGCTTTCCCTTCCACAGCCTCTTCACTCTGAGCACTGCTGACTCCTCTAGCCAGCCACCTGGGTCCTCACTACTCTACACAGGAGATTTTACACTGAGTGTAGACTTCACTGAAGTCCGCAGGAACATTTATTATTCATAAATAATATCTTACACCTTAAAACTCATTAGGACATGCACTACAGATGAAAACTTTTGTCTTGTGACAAGCAAACATAATCTCAAAGTATCTCTGCTTCAGGGGACAAGGCCACCAACTGCACATGTAGCATGTTTAGAAATCTGCAAATTATTTTGCTGCCCATCTCTATTCCTTCTTTCTCATACATACAAAAGCATTTATCTCTCTCATATGTACAAAACCCAAGTTTATCTCAACTAACTCCCAAATGCTTCACAAGCCAGTGGCCTCTGCTGGCTCCTTCAAATGAAAATGGAAGTTTCACACTTTTACTATTCAAATAATTCTTGATTCTGAAAGAAATGGCAGTGAGGCAGACAATAGATCCTGATCTCTCATCAGAAAAGTGGTTCATTGGTCGCAGTTGCTCTCAGCACTTGCAAGAAGATTCAGACAATCACCCCACTGCATCAGATGTCTTCCCAGACAGCCACTGTCCCCTTTCCAAACCTGCCCAGCTTCCAGCAAAGCACAGCTCAGTTCTCTGTGGGAGCACCATCTATGATGCTGAAAACACTGATGCCCTGCTGCTGAGGGCACTGACTGATGAACTTGCTGTGGCAGTTAAAGGAATCACTGCCCCAAACCCTTCCTTCTGTCCCACTGCCAAAGGTTTCAGTCTCCATAGAAATGTCCCCAGAAGGACCTACTCTGAATGTAATTTAAGTCACCATATGGAACTGACATATTAAAAAGTAGCCACTTTTTCTCCTATAGAAAAAAGGAAGGAAAAGATGTGTCACAGAAGCATGGAAATGGTGGTTGGAAGTCTAAAAACTTATAGTGAAGCAGCTAAAGCATCCCCAGAACTGCCAGGCTGAAGTCCAGTCCACTATACAGCATGAATTCACATATGTTCACTGACAGATGAGTAAACTGACAGGGGACAAGCCTGTTACACACATGGGAACATGCAATTTTGAGGATTAAGCAAATGTTCAAGAGTAAGAAGGCATTCAGAAGTCCCAGGCCTTGGTGTTTTGAAACAGGACAAAAAGTGCTGTCTAAATCAGCCAAAACCTTGCACCAAGAGCAGAATAGTAACATGAGGCAGTGTTCCCATGCCCAGCACTCAGTAGGCTTTTCAAACACTTCTGGCAAGTAACAGAGCAATCTGAGTGTAGCTTCATACACTATGCTAAACATAAGTGGGTGGTAAAAAACCATAGTCATGAGAGATACAGAATAGATCCAAACCTAGACAGGGACTTTGGTCCACCATTCCAGGTACTCACCATGTCCTGGTCAGGATATGTCCCACCTGGTGTCCAGAATGAATTGGTTGGCAGCTCTCACACTGCTATTGTCTCACACCAGAACACCACACATTATCCCAGCACTTTGTTCAGACCAAACAGAAAGTTTCCATCCTGAACCAGTGTGTCACACAGTAGAAATGCAGATGAATGGATTTTTTCTCTCTCAAAGTATTTTGCCATCTTCAGCCAAAGACTACTTGCTTCTCATCTCTCTTCATACCAATTCTAAGGTAACAATTAAAATTATTCTCTGTGCCCACTCCTCTGAATTTCTTCAGTCTCCCCATTTTTCTTTCTGGTTTTTCTGCATCTGGTTTTTTTTTTCTGCATCTGGTTTTTTTTTTTCTCATGTAGTGCCAGATCTTCTATTTTCTTTTCTTGCTATGCTCAGCAAGATCCTTCCTCTGTAACACCACATTTTTGTGCTCTCTGTCTCCCTGTGCCTTACAGTCTGTCAGCTCAGGACCAGCAGTGCACTTCCCCACTCATATGCCAACCCTTGGACTATACCCAGAAAGATGATTCCCTTTTTTTTTTCCAAGGGATTTGGGCACCATTTTCCTCTCCCAAATGCCTCCCTGCATTTGCTTTGGTGACTAGCTATTCTGCTTTTGTTCAGTAGAATTGTGTTCACACCTCCTCTTCACTGAGCTCACACAGATTATGTTTTAATGGGTGCAGTTGTTGCTGGAACAAACACATCCTGTCACAGGCATTTAACATACCACATGCCTTTTTTAAACCCCGGTACAATTCTGAGTTCATCTAAGCTCAGGCCTTGCTTGCAAATTGCCAACTGCTACCAAAACACAGGAGTCAAAATAATTTGTAACAGGTATTTCCATGCCATCAGCCCTATTGATTCCCTGTAATATGCTGCACAAGATAAGTATAATAGTGATGTTAAAAGCAATAGACTGGGAGGTATATCCTGAAAAAATCTGGTCTGCACGAGAACATCCTGCACAACCAAAGCACAAAAGATTGCCACCTCATGCAGAACAGCACCTTGGCAATGGATGTGGTGGCTGTCCATACCACAAAGGCTGGGAAAAGTGCTCCTGCACTCTTGGCCACCCTTACATCATGCACACCCTGCTCCATCCCCAGCTAACACTCCTGAACCAGTTGTTTGAAACCCATCTGCCAAGGACTTCAACACAATGCAGAAGACATGACCGAAGTGCTTACATTCACTGGTTCAATGCATTTCCATTCTACAACCCCAGACTGGTCTGGTGCTTCAAATACAGAGGTCCTTCCCCTCCCACAGCAGTTACACAAAAGGGCCCAGTTTCTCCAGTCTGACTCACAACTGAATGGCACCTTACACTGGCACAGTGCTGCTGCTCCACTAACAGCAAGCCTGGATTCTGCATGGGATCCATAACAGGCAGCAGGACAGCCACACGTGAGATAAAATGCAAGAAGCATGAACTTTCACAAGCTGAAATGGAAAGGGGAAAAAAAAAACAGATGAAATGAAAAAAACCCATGCAGATCAGTGAATGAGAGCAGGGAGAACAGGAGCCCAGTGCCAAAGAGGGCTGTGTGCAAGAGTGGCTTTACCACGAGCAGGGGGAGAAGGGAAAGAAGGAATAAAGCTGCTTTGGGCAAAAGAAGTGCAGGGGCTATCAGCCAGGCCCTGCTGTCTGAAGGAGTCAGGAGGTGAGGCACAGTCAGACTGAGCACAAGGAGGAAGTTATGGCCACCTGCAGCAAGAGCAGTAACCCAGACAGGATACCACAGGGTTGTCTTCCCAAGAGAGGTATCTGCTTCCACACTGATCAGAGGTGAAACCAGCTGCTGCCTCTTCCTTCCCAGTTCCTGATGCTGCAGA
This sequence comes from Urocynchramus pylzowi, assembly GCA_013397555.1. Classification (NCBI taxonomy): domain Eukaryota; kingdom Metazoa; phylum Chordata; class Aves; order Passeriformes; family Fringillidae; genus Urocynchramus; species Urocynchramus pylzowi. The sequence continues at coordinate 1,082,869 of VZRH01000792.1, read as the reverse complement.
CCTGATCCCAGAGGGAAGTTTTGGCCAGGTACTGACTGCTGACCGTATGCCTGAGGTGGGATGTGTGCTCAGGACAGCTCCTGGCCCCGTGCAAGTAACACAGACTTGGTACTGGAAAATCCACAGCAAAGTATCAGCACCCAGGACACCATCAGAAATTAATTTCTCACTTCTCTAATAAACCAAGGAGCTGGTGTAGCTCCAAAAAGCAGGAGTGTGAATGGGGGAAATGTTAAGAACAGTAACAAATGACATTTTTATATTATTTCATCACCACTGTTTTGCATACTTCTACGGAGCTATCACATGTCCTTAGAGCCCAGAAGACTTGAAGCTACAATGTATTTCTTTAGTGGCTGGATGAAACATCTAATTTACCGCAGTGGAATGGAGCTTCAGAAGACACACACAGATAGACACTGTGGATTCTTGTGGGACAGGCAGTGTGTACAAGGTCTGACACAAAGTGCCTGATTTGCTTTTGCTGGAGGAGAAGGGCCAGAAGTGTAAAAAAAACCAAAAACAGTCCAGCCCTGATGCCTGCCAACTTCACCGATGTTAATTTATGCCTTTGATTTGGTCACAAAACTCAACAGTAATGTTAATGAATATTCATTTATAGAAGCTTCAGCACATCCCATTGCAAAGAGAAAAGGCTGAGGTTTGGGCTTTCTTTTTCACAGCAATCCTCTCCACAGCACAGAGAAAAAATGTTGTGAGAAGTGATGAAATTAAAAGGAACTGTTGATTTTAAGGCAAAGACTCATAATTCTTCCAGTTTCTCATTCTACTCCAAACTGGAGAGCAAAGAACTAGCTATGGGTGTGACCCTGTTACACTCCAGCTTCAAATGAAGACTGAGCCATGCACAAAGCACCTGACAGTCACTCAGAGGGTAACCGGGGTCCCCCCCAACCCCGAGTGACTGTAGTCACACAACGCACTGAGGAACGAGGCAAGAGGAGCCGTCACCCAAAAAGCCACTGCAGCACCCAGGCTCAGCCCTGGCCACCAGGCACTGCTGCCTGTTGATAGTAGAAACCCGCATAAATGCGGCACTTTGCTATCATGAAACTCAGCTTTTAGAAGGATGTTGTTTCCCTCCCGATCAAATATTTTGACTGAAAGATGCTTTTACTGTACAGGGAGAAAACCGCGAGGAGCTTACAAGCTTTGTAACGCTGCTCCACTAATGCCGACGAGCACCGGGTTTGCTCAGGAAGGTGCCACACCCACCCGGCAGCCCGCTCCTGCAGCTGCCGAAACTCGCCCCGGTCACACCGCGCCAGCTTCCCAGGGAAAGCTCCACGAGCCCGAGCAATCTGGGAGCTCACCCCGCTTCCCCGCTCATCTCTGCTCCAGGTGCCACAGCAACAGTGACCCCATCATCCACTGATCCAGTCCCCCAAGAGGAAAGCAACAGCCTGGAGACCAACACCGGTGCTGGGGAAAACCTCTGCCGTGTGAGCAAGCTCCGGGTGCGATTTCCACCACCACACCCCTATCCGCCAGCTCTGCCTGTTCTTTATCTCAGCCCCTGTACCCCCAGATCGTGTGTATGAAAGGAAAGCATATACTGTATGAAAGAACCCAAGTCCGTCCTTTCTGGCAAGGAAAGCACACTCTATTGTAGCTCTCTCTGCTCGGGTACAAAAGCATCTAGCGGGAGACAGGCACCGATAGGAAGAGGATGGTTACGATTAACTCTTTGACTTCTGATTCCCACCACGCCTGATGTATTAATAGCACGCAGAGGTGTTGGCGCCGGCATCATGGCGCTCTTTGATTTTCCACGCTTCCCCCCACGCCCACGCTCGCCCACCTCCCATTTCTCCGCACCCTGTGCCTCCCCCCGGCCCACCGCCCCTGCCCCGCCGAGGCTGCGCTGCCCCTGCCCGCTGCGGGGGGCGGTGGCAGGGGCACGTTGTGCTGCGGTGGTCCCCTCCCTCTTTTGTTCTGCCTCGCCCGGCGGCCGAGCCTCCCCGGGCCCGGCTCCTCGGGAGGGCGGTACCCCCGGCCCCGGCCCCGACAGCGCCGGGA
>VZRH01000792.1:903740-1075390 GCA_013397555.1 Urocynchramus pylzowi | reverse complement strand
CCCCTCGGAGCGGCTGGAACGCGGCTCGCCCCCCGGAGCTGTCCCTTCAGCACCCCGGGAGGCTCCCGGGCCCGCAGGGTGCTTGCCTGACTTGGCCTCGGCAGAAAGAGACAAGCCAGGGAGGGCTTCGTTTCACTGTGAGGGATCCAAGCTGCCAAAAGCAAGGGCGGGAGGAGTGGAGAGTGTGCTCCCCTCAGCTCTCCGCACAGCCCGCTTCAGAAAGTCCATCCTTACAGCCCTGCCTTACAATCATCCTGAGATTTGGTGCCCGAGATCATCCACCAAATTCACAAGTCCTTGGACACTCCTCTCCTGCACCTGCAGACAATCTCTGCAATTGTCACAGGCTTTGACTACGCCAATAGTTACATAAGGGACATTTTCTGTGTCTCTGAAATAATATATTGTAACAAACTGGTCTGAGATTGATTCCGTGACTAAGCAAGTTTGAAGCAGTGGATCAATCACAAGGCCTGTTTACTGCTCATGTACAAAGTGATGTTTGAATACAAGCCCAGCCACATGATGCTGTTGTCTTTGGTCCACAGGCATACCTGGTGGTCCCAGCATGAGAAAAATTGCAATTTAATAATTGCAAATCACGAAAAGTGGGAGTTGAAAAAGAGAGGTCCCTGGGATTTCATCAGAAATGAGTCCAGATAATCAGCATTCTCATTAACAACTACCCATGGACCCAAACCATGTGAAAAAGCAGTGATGTGACATACCTGAACAATGCCAAAACACATCCAAGGAAAACATCTTTCTTTTCTGCATTTATAATCCAGTGGGACCTGCTGTCTTAAATGCTGTGTGTACATTCAACACTATAGGTGTAGTTCACATGAGGGGAGTTTGTAAGATAGCCAAAATTTCATTTATTATTGGTTATCAGCACACTGATTTTAGTCTACTGCCATATCTGCTCTATGCATATGAGCAATATATGCCCAGGATTCTACAGCTCACTTAATAAACGGTATTTCCACATTAACACATTAATATCATATGGAGGTTTCATTGGTGCGTGCAAAAAAAAAAAAAAAAAGTATAGCTTGTATTGCTTCATTGCTTGTTTAAAGTCTTCTATGGGCAAATATTGGTTTTTTGTTGGTTTTTTTTTTTTCCTAATGGTAACATTGAGGTTTATTGATCATGTTGGGGAAAAAAAAAAAGTCAATTTTTTCTACACAGGATATCAAATCCTGTCATATAGTGAAATATATGCAGGTGGTACATGTGATGTGTGACTTGCCTGTCTTTGCAAGTATTGGAAAAATATTCATTTTATGAGTTATTTCTTTGCAATCGAGAGATTAATTTGAATTTTCAGAATAAAAACTTCTGAAGGTCCCATAGTAGGTCCGATACGTTGCACAGTGCATACATCTGCTAAATGAAGAGCATTTTTATTTATCATCCATAAAGCTAAGAAAGATGGAGTCTGTTTACACTTGGGATCTAGTTAGATAACACCATTCAGGTTTCCAGAGCACTCAAGGTTTTTTAAATAAAAAAATAAGAATAATGCTATTTTTTTAAGTATTAAGTCAGGAGATTCATATTAATCCTGAGACATAAGGAGATCACAAGACTCAGAGAACATGTCAGATGAATGCTTTAGAAAATAGCATTAAAATTTCTAGTTAGAAATAAGCATAAACTAATATCAGAGTCTGTCTTTGTTTCTCAATGTTTTAGGTTTTCTTAATCCCATAGCCCTTAGTTTACTAAAAACTATTCTCAGTCACCAGATGCATACTGCTCCTTTGTTAAGTAAGAAAGAGATCAAATTGTAGTTTTAGGTGCTACAGAAGAAGACTCAATTGCATCCTGATACCCTGGCATCCTGTGAGTTTGCCTAAAAGTCAGTATGCAGCTTTGGAGAAATATATTGCTTTGGTATATTCTCTTGCAGACAGTGCATCTTATCCTGTTTTGACACTGCTTGATGAAAAGAGGAATGAACTTGATTGAAAGTGCACTGTCTTCCTACAGGACCTTTATTCCAAATAGACTAGATGAGTGGTAGCAGCAAACCCAGAAACATACTTGCTTCACACTACAAAACCTACAACATCTTGCTGGATAAAAGCCCAACAAGAAGGGTGTCACATACCTTGGCTCCGTTTGTAGCTGAGCTCTTCTTCCAACAGCGTGAACATCATGAGCTAGAACAGGACTTCTCTGGAGCAGGGCCTTAGAGAATGTGCAATGTACATTTTGCACCTATTTTTTGCTATTGTGCATTTTACAACAGAATGATTGGACCCAAAAAGGCACGAATGGCCCAAAGGGAACGCATGTGAGAGACATGAGCTCTTCTTCCAGAGGAGTGACTGGAGTTGCCAAGTCACTGAGTCACTCTCCCTGTCTGCTCTGTGGGACTGCTGTATCTCTGCTAGCAGTGTCCTCCTCCCCCCACTAAACTCCATCCCATGGATTGGTGATTTGAACTGTCTCCTGACATATAGGAACTGTGAATCCAAAACACAGCTACGAGCTGGGGACGGCTCAGGTCACCCACTTCAGGAGCAGTGATACAGCCCATAGTATTCTGCCAACTCATATTAATTCCACTAACTCAGCAGAAGCTGAATGGCAGCTCCTCCACCAAAAGAAGCCAGAGCTCGGGTGTAACAATTTCCTTACCCTGTTAAAAGATCAGGTGGCCCCTTTCTCAAAACTGAGACTTCCTGGGTTGCTATCCTTGGATACAGTTGTATATAAAACTGTATTTCAGAAGCTCTGTCACCATTTTAAAGTTAAAATAATAAAATTATAATGTTTTTAATTTAAAATATGCATACATTTAATATACAAAATTATACAAATTATACATTTAGCTAACATAGAAAAATACATCTTGTTAACAAGATAAAATGTCAACATATCTTACATAATTTGTGAGAGTTACAAATCTGTGATAATCAAGTAGACTTTGTGACTTCATTACAATTCTTTATCCTCCTAGTTACACTGAATATTAATACATATGTACAGTTGATATCAATGGCAAATGTCTTAGAGTGGAAATCTTTGCTGAAGAGTTATCCAGAAGGTTTTAATGAAACAGTTAAAATATGAGTGGCCTCTTTTATACTATTGAAGCTTCTCACATAGCCGGAACTAATGTGACACCCAGTGACAGGGTGGTCATGGGTCAGAGTTTAAACTTTTTGCATTTATTTACAAACACCCCTCCCTCCCCAGTCTAACTGCTACACCTGCTTAATAAGTATCACAACGTAAATCCCAGCTTTTTTGTGCATTCTTTGGTACCTCTTCAAATGGATCCAAATTTGTGGCCCTAACAACTGCTCTTCATGACTTCTGGTTACCACACCTCTGTTGGCTGTGCAGAAGTATTAAACAGTTGCATAGCACTAGAGCTCAAAAGGCAAGATCTCCGTACATTATTCATCCCAGATTAGTCATAAATACCTCAGGAGGTGGGGAAATATTTTTGTTTCAGTCAACAAATGTGTGCAGTAAGTCTTCACTCCTTAGTTAATTTACATGGTTTCCTTTTCCAAGTTCCAAACAAAAGACAGAAGTGTAAAGTTATAAATAAGCTATAAAAATCTGTTTCATGCTGGGCCTTGTCTTACATACTGCGAGCCACGTAATGATTTTCTTTTAACTATTTACAAATTCTTTAAAACTTGCTTGTCATCACATGGAGCAAAACAGAAGACCACCGCCAGTCTGATTTTCAGGCCTTCTTTTTTTTTTTTNTTTTTTTTTTTTTTTAATTTAGCTCTGTACCAACAAATTGCTCTTAATTCCTAGAAGATAAAATTCACTCATGAGTTAAAAGCTTATTCAGCTTTTCCTAAGAGCTGCTTAGGACCATCAGTGAGTGATACATGAATTGCCTCATGCAGGCTTTTTTGGCACTGGAGTGGTTTTCATCTGTTAGTTACATTTTCCCTCTTTTTGAAAAAGACCACAGTTCAGAGAGTAGAGAAACGTAGTTTGGCATCCGTTAGTGCACACTGCGCAGGAACCTCTCACATTGGAATTTACATTTGCATATTCATATTCCCAAAGCAATGAATAAAAGAGAAACAATAGTGAACAGAGATTTATACCACAGATCCCAGCAACTCCAAATCAAGGCAGGTGTCCAAAACTACTAATCTCTGTTTTCCTCTCCTACAACATTAAAGAGAACATGATATCCACATATCTACCACATCTGAGAATTTCTTAAGCCAAGTAGAAGCAGGCATGAAATCTTGGTCCCAAGAAACCCCGTGGAAATTTGCCAGTCACTTCAATGATACAAACATTTAATCCAATATACTTAAACTTTTTCCTTTTTTTTTTTTTTTTTCTGCCTTTAACTGCAACTTGCAACTTTTCTAGTATGGGTCCCAATGGTAGAATTTAAGTTAGCTATGTTTTTAGATGATATCCTATACAAGAAATAGTATACTCTCCTTCCTAACATTTCTACAGGGGCAAAAATTCCTGTCCATAATCCCATGGCTACTGATTTCTAATGCAAATATATTTAGAGCCAAAGGCACACTATATTTTAAAGGAATTCTTCTAAAGCAGGAAAGAGGTTTGGACAAGTTTCTGTAATCCTAGGGCCTGTTACCCCTCTGCCTCCTTAAGGCACTAAAGGATTTCAAAAGGATTAGTGGCAAAACCCAGCATGCACACGTCTCTCCCTCCACCTCATAACCACAGTAAATTCAAATATTAAAAACCTTCATCTGCAAGTGGGAAATACAGGTAGATTTATGAAACACAAAAATCAGAGTTTCCGCTTTTCAAAAAGCCACAAGGACAAACATCAGCCATGCTTTAGCAGGCGGCTTATCCAGGGAACTCTGCTGTGTATGTGACACATTTCCCAGCAACTGCATTATTCTGAATATAATGTGATTATCATGCCAGAGTCAGTCATTGTACTTGCAGCATTTGCCAACCATAGTGGTGTGAAGAACAGAATTTGGGATTTAAAGGTCGCTTAAGGAGCAACCTGTGAGCTCTATTTTCAATATCCTCCAATGGTCTATACAGTGAAGTATACCTAAATAAGTGAACTGCCAAAGAACCCATACTTTCCATGTAACACTGCCCATCTTGTCTAATTAGGGTGACAGAAGGAGTTTGCATTTACTCACAGAACTTAGCAGCATCTTAATTTTGATTAAAGAATTTGGCCAAAACAATGTTGCGCATATAAAGCAATCAGAACACAGCGCCCAATTTTTCATTCTCTGAAGGTTTACCATGAAATGACAATATACATAAAGCATGTCCTGGTAACTCTACCATAGATAGCATGTTAAACAAGTTAACTTCTGCTTAGTGAAAGAAACTCAGACTCTCTAACAAACAGACAACACTTTTCACTGTAAGGCAACTAGAAAATAATAACTAGGCTCTATCTTAGCTAGCAGTATCACATTAAAAATTTAATGCTTTCTTCCAATGATTTGAGGGAAAGTTGGGGTTTTGCTTCCCAACCCTCAGCCACAGGAAACACATCCTCTATCAATGTAATTAATAAGCAGACTTTTCCAATATTGGTTGGACAATTTTTATATGAGGAAGTGGTAGAATTTCAAGGAGATCGATGTGGTACAAACCACAATGAATGAAGAGTGTTCTACATTGCTTCCACTAATTGTTCTAAAATGAAACCAAAAGGCAGAAAGCTTAAGATGTTAGAAAATGGATGGCTTCATTATCAACATTTATAATTTATAGTGGGAGATTTTGCATAAATACTAGGAAAGAGGCCTGATATTTTAGTTCAACACTTAATTCAGAAGAAAGAAGTAGGGTTTAATTGCCTGAGTGTTGTAGAAATTATGTATGTTTTCATGTGGATAGTATGCAAATGGATAGAAACCTACACATATGTCATTGCTTTATTTTAGGAACTTGTAGTTAAGCTTCACATGTTACCATGACAACATGTCATCCTGTTACTAACTGTAATCTAGAAATGCACATTACATTAATCTGATTTGGGATTCCATGGTTTATTCTTCTTCTGCTTCCTTTCAAAGGATATCTGTAATTACTGGGCAACTACGCATTGTAAAGACAGCACATCCTAGCAGTTAGCTCATAAAAAAAGAAAAAGGGAAATACAAGTAATAAAACAGTTATCAAAACTGAAAGTGCATCACAATGTAAGAGTTTGAGAGCAGCTGCTGCCATTCAGGTCAGCACAAGTATTGCCACTGACTCAATAGTGCTCTGTGCCTCTAGTTACAGAAGGGATGGAGGCACCCACAGGACTCCTTAGGTACGGTCTGGTGCCGGCACTCACATCTCCCTGCCTTCCCAAAGGGTTCTCAGAGGTGAACAGTAGGGGCTGTGCTGTGTAATCTCCATTGTGCAGCATGGTTACAAAATGTGTTTGTGTCATATGTGCTGCTGCCAACCAGAGTGCACAAACGGGCCTGTTTCAGGAGAAGCATGCGTGCCTGCAAGTGCTTTATCTGAAAGTTAAATTCAGTGTGGCCTATTCATGTGGTTGAAATACTCAGAGTATCAGGACAGAGCACTTTGATGTTCCAAGTGCCTCTCAGCACACATGAAGATCATTCCCAATTCCAACTTACCCGTGTAAAAATGCCATTCTGTCTCATTTGCTAAACAGTTTGTACCCTCAAGTATCACATCCTCAGATATACTAAACATCCCAGCTCAGATCAAAGGCTCTTTCAGGAATGCTCAAAGCCTCACAAGGCTGAAGATACTGCATATCCACATAAGCAGACCCATGAAGATGGAGATTGGGCTTAACTTGGTAATTGCTTTAAAATGCAAATACTGAGATCCCAAGAAAACAAAATAAAACTCAGACTCAAACCACACATTGGGTTGGTGTGCATGGCCAGCTTCCACTACAGCAGGTGGCTAAAATGGTGCAGATGGGAACTTAGGGCAACTTCTCACTTTTTCCCATAACGGAGCAGCTGCAGTCACCTTCAGGCCAAACCACATTTCATCCATCCTTCAGAGCTCTACTGCTTCTTCTGTGTGACTGATATATTCCCTGGACAAAAGGAAGGAAGAGGGAAAAAAAAAAAAGGAAAAAAAAAAGACAAAAGCATAGGGTAAGTATCTGCATTTTCACAATTTAAGGAATTGTGTGTTATTCATCCAAGGTCAAAATAAAGCATTTGGGAAGCAGTGTGCCCAGGTGCTTCCATACAAACACAGCATAATGGCAGCACATTGTAGAAACTGAACTGTCCAAAACATGTTGGGACATTCTCCTATGATTTACCAATTTAGGTGAAAAGCACATTCCCTTTTGCTAGTCCTTCTTGTATACAAGACAAACTTCCATTCATCAATATGGAAATAAACATTCCCTGCCATCTTCCCAACACCCTTCCATAACCCACTTGGCAGGAATCTACAGAAGTCTCATGGACAAAGTTCAACTCATGGGATGACAGCCATGACAAATCCAACTTTCCAAGCAAGTCCTGTTTCTATGACTCTTCTCAGAGAAATACTCAACATTTGCGTCCTTCCTCAGATATTAAATTTCAAAGCCTGCAAAACATTTTATCAGGCTTTACAACTTCCAGTGAGGCTGTCATTATTATTGTTAAACATCACCAGTGATGCACTGCCTGCATACTTAACTCTGGCTAAAACTTGATATCTACTGGAGAAACACACATCTTAGTACATCAGGAGTACAGGAAATGATAATAGCATAGAGAATTTTGTTAAAAATATTATATTGCAATTCTTATTATAATAAATGGCTGGTAATAACTGTCATTACTAAAATGCATCCCAGTCACCAACATGCCCCTCAAAAGAGAAAAATTAAAAACCAGGAAAGAAGACAGCCTTTATGGCTTATACTTCAGGATGGAAAGATTTTTCCAAGCATGAAGAACAGAACTGAAGAAAAATCTTGAGGAGCAAGGCAAAGTAATAAAGGGGAGGACATTATTTTTGGAGAAGCAGCTAGATAGATTATTGTAGGACATAAAACCAGTGAGATATGCAAGAGTCAGTCACTGATCCAGAAGAGTGTCAGCTGGGCAGAAGGACATCAAGGCTTCCTAGTGATGAAAGGCATTTGAAGCCCTTGCATACTCCCTAGCTCTCCATCTTGGATCAGAAACTGGTAAATGTTCAGACTTGCTTTTCATTCAAAACAACACCAGAAGCTTTCTGTAGCCTTCCTAAGACATTATACATTAAATCTGCTTCTGCCATGGGTACATCCAAACAAAATTTGTTTTGGAATTCCTTCTCTTTGCATCATTTAGAAAAATCCAGGCTGTACTGCAAACAGAAAATCCATTGCTGTTCATTCTTACCTCCAGGCAAAGAAAGGGAACACTACTAGAGTCTCTATAGATCACCTTCTTTTTGATTAATGTCTTTGTAACCTAAGTGCAATCAAAACAACACTCAACAGAACACACTTTCAGTGTTTGCTATCCACACCTTCCAAGGATTTTCCAGGAAATCAAGTACTTTTTCATTTCTAATTAACATTACAAAGAGAAGTATGACTTGGTACTAGCAGAGCTGGACTTGTATTTTGGGATAGTCTGAAATACATCCCTGTCTCTTCCAGTCATACATGAAGTCTCTTTTCTGTGATACTATTGCTGTGCATAGGCTCTGAGGAGGATCAGGAGGGTGAGTCTCTAGGTTCTCCTAAAATTTACCTTTATTTTAGAAGACAGAGAGGTTGCAATTTTAATTTCTCAACTGGTTGCAAAGGAGCTACCCACTGTTACCTGCTGTCAGTTTACTGACTTGTTCAAAAGGAAGACTGTCCCTAAAGTATCAGAGATAGTTGTCGTGGAAAACTATGCTTGATGAAACTATCACTGAAAACTGGTGTGGCCAGAATAATGGAAATCTGATTCAAACTTCATTAATTAAATGAACTTACATTTTTCTGCACTTTAGTGATCATAACTTCTGTTATCCATCCATTTAAATTTAAACTAAGTTCTCTAATTTTCCAAAATTGGGGTTAAAATATATTTGTCAAACATGCACTGCTAGACTAGGAAAATTTACAAGTGTAAAATTATTATTTGCATAATATTTCCTTCAATTTGTTATATTTTTCTTGAAACATTATCTGCCAATTATTCTGTCTAATTTTTTTCAGACTCTTCACTTTCACATTCTTTTCATCCTCTTTGTCTATCCTTGCTCCTTCTTATGTGAATTATTCACCCCCCATTATTTTTTTTGCTCAGAAATTTGCTGGCCTCCCATTCTTTGGTAGGACTGAAGCTCATGGTTGAGCAATGATGCAGAGGCTGGGCTTGTGCTCCTTCACATCACAAGCAAAATCAATTTTAGTCACCAACACAAAAAACTGCTAATGTAGAATGTCATTAAACAAAACTGATTTCTCTGTGACACTGGAACCTCAAAGGAAACCTTGAAACATAAAAGTGATGACTGTGCACTGCTCTAAGCCAGGACCAAATAATTTCCAGCGTAACAAAGATCAGTGATCCATATTCATGCACTCATTTGATGTTCCCCAATCTTTTACCACCTCTGGGAGGCACCAGCATTTCTTTGTTCTAGCTGCTCCCCATCCATCACATCTGCACTTGTTCATCCTGTGCTAAGTATCAGGAAATTGTAAGACCACAGGAAAGAACCTCAGAAGGTGATTTAGATCAAACTACTCAGAGCAGAGTTAGTTCCAAAGTCAGAACAGTTTGCCCAGGGTTTATCTAATCAAAGCTTGAAAAACTCCTGGGATGGAGAATGCACAGCCTTCCTGGGCAGCCTGTCCCACTGCTGGGGTGTCCTCATGAGGCAAATGCTTTTCCTATATCCAGTCTGCTCTTCTTTTGTTTCATCTTATGCCCACTGTGTCTCACCCTCTCACCATGCATCACTGGGAAGGGCCTGGCTCTCACTGCTCCGTGGTTCTGTGTTTCTCAGTTACTTCCTCACAGTTTCAGGAAGGCTGTTATGAGGTGCCCCCAAATCTGGCTCTTCCCCAGGGTGAACCAGCCTAGACCCCTTGGCCTCTTCTCACAGGACAAGCGGTCTGCTCCCTCAAGTATGTAAACCACCATTTTTAAGGAAGCTCAGGGAGCTCATACTGGTGTGGAAAAAGCCTAGTGCTGACCACCTCCTAAAGACAGCTGTTCTGCTGGACTCCTCCACTCAGAGCAGCTCCCTGGAGAGCAGAGTTCTGTGGTCTCCATCCCCTGCAGAGCACCCTGCAAAGGTGGATGGATGTCATCTTCCTCCCATTAAGAAGGTACAGCAGTAAAGGCTTTGCTAAAACATTCAGAGTGCACCAAAGTCGGAAAGGAATGAGCCAATATAGAGACTTTAAAGACAAACAACATCTGGAAGGAAGAACACTAAGAGCTGCAGGACTGTACACACAATCCTAAAATCTCAGAGAGTTTCTGTGCTCATTTAGATTGGAAAAGACTTTTCAGATCATTGAGCCCACCTGTCATGAATGCACACAAAGATTTGAAATTAAATAGTTCCTTCCATTTAGAAGACAGAGATAGTAAAAGGAGGATGTTATTTTATTTTGATCATTTGAAAGAAGACATGAGACATGGTGATACCACTGTAAAAACATGTTTAAATGATGCCTGATATCTGAAGTTTGGGTTTGGGTGGTGGACCATCATGCACTTCCAACTGCCCAAGTGTGACTTCAGAATATCAGTCAATGCATATTGGGGACATTTCCCCAGTGTGTAACCCAGCATTAAAGATCTCAAGTCAGCAGTGGCTGCTCAGTACCTCAGCCCTGATGTACAGGGCCAGAAACACCACATTTCCATTGGTTTGTAGCACTAGAAGTATTTAAAGTAAAGAAACTGCAAAATTCAAGTAATTAATAAAAATTCTTTATATCCAACAAAGAAGTGCATATTTTTGCTATTTGTGAAAAAATATTTGAAGATCCTATGCAACACCTAAAAAGAGTTTCTGCTGTACATATAAAAGAAGTACTCTGCTGTGCCTCTGCCCTTATCAAGGGTCACAAATTATCCTTTCTTTAGAACCACTGAAGCACCACTGGTTTCTATCACTATGTAGGAGCTACAGTAGCACAAATGAGAGAAAATGCCAGGCAAGAGGGCTTGTGCTATTCGTTAATATATTGTAATGTAATTACAATATTTTACTTGGTCTAACTTATATCATCATTAGCATCCAATCACTTTATAATTTCTATTAATTACAGAAAATCAATGTGTCTGTGGCAAGCACACACTTTAATAGAAAATTATCTACCATAAATTGTTTAATACGTGTTTTATAGTACTTTGCTTTAAAATATAAACATCTTCATTAAAAAAAAAAAAAAAAAGATTANCTAAAAAGAGTTTCTGCTGTACATATAAAAGAAGTACTCTGCTGTGCCTCTGCCCTTATCAAGGGTCACAAATTATCCTTTCTTTAGAACCACTGAAGCACCACTGGTTTCTATCACTATGTAGGAGCTACAGTAGCACAAATGAGAGAAAATGCCAGGCAAGAGGGCTTGTGCTATTCGTTAATATATTGTAATGTAATTACAATATTTTACTTGGTCTAACTTATATCATCATTAGCATCCAATCACTTTATAATTTCTATTAATTACAGAAAATCAATGTGTCTGTGGCAAGCACACACTTTAATAGAAAATTATCTACCATAAATTGTTTAATACGTGTTTTATAGTACTTTGCTTTAAAATATAAACATCTTCATTAAAAAAAAAAAAAAAAGATTACTTGCAAATAGGAAAACTGGAAAAAAAAAATAAAGTGATTACAAGAAAGGAAAGGTTGCAAAGCTGCGTTTTGCAATAATACACATGGGATCCCTCAGCTGTTTGGCAAAGAAATGCTATGTAACTAAGAGCATGTCTTTACAAAACCATTTGATTTCTGTGCTTGCTAAAAAAAAAAAAAAAAAAGAAGATCAAATAGTATTCAGTGTAGTCTTCTCATTCACAAATTGCTGCTTCTAAAATGCATTTCTACTTGATGGATTCACTTTGCAGCTCAAGAGGTGTGAATGTCATTAAACTCTCAATGAAGACATATCGATCCCAATTATAACCAATGGCCAGCAGAGCTTGCCTATCTCTCAGAGGAAAGGAATTGCATCCAAGGGGAAAAAACCCAACAACCAACTAACCAACCACAAATGCTGAAAACCACAAATAAATTATGTTTTCTTCTGTTAGAAAATTATATTATATATTTCTACATTCTTGTGCTTAATAAAGATATTAAATACTAGAAAAGGTTATATATTTAGATCCCATTCAATATAATTTCTCTGGCTTTATGTCAATTTCTTTCAAATGAAACTAATGGTGTAATTCTGGAAAAATGAAATCATGAATGATTAATGAGCCTTGTCTTACTCAACTCTATGGAAAATACATTATTTTCATTAACAGTAGAATATGGGCAATATACAACAATACAAGCAGTGCTGCTATTTAATGCTACAGAGGTCTTCATAAAAATGTCTCACACACAGAGAGACTCATTTTCACACTGCTTGGAGAAGAACAACTTAGGAGTCTTAATTAAGGTTGGGTAACCATAGTGAAGAGGACCTGCAAATGTGAATCTTAGAAATGTGCATGGACAGTTGAACTCACTGTTGTGCTGAATGTCATTCTGGGAGTTAATTTCTTCTGTTAATGGCCTGCCTGTCTGTCTGTCTATCTATCTATCTATCATATATTTGCTTTCAAAAAATGTCTTCCAGAAGAATATCCCTGCACTCCTTTGCACCTCTGAGATGCAAATGCTTACAGAAGATCCCTGATGTCTAACCTCCAGCTCACCAAATATTCCACAACTTTGCAGGCAGCCAGCAGTAACATACATACACACTTCTGAGCTCAATTGCTAACCCAAAATCTCCAACATGCAGCCAAGGATAGCTAGCTTGCCAAGAGGCTTAGGGTGAAACGTGCTGATATGAGGCAGTTTAGCAATTTAAAATGACAAACTAGGAAACCTTGAAGACTGATCACAGATTGTTGGAATATACACATAAAAAAGGAAAAACCAGCTGGATGTTTTTTTTAAGATAGTGTTCACCCAGTGCTAGTCTTTATTAAAGAGTGGCCTTATTCCAATTTAAAATAAGAAACAATTAAAATACCTTTGTATTCAAAGGAACTTCCACAGGACTCCATTTACTTTGCTGATTTGATTTTCCTGTAATGGCACTGCCTCATTTAGACAGCTCAAAGCCTTTATTAGCCTTGAAAACCTAACAGCATTTATTAAATGCAGAAGCTTTTTTGTGGTAAATTATGCACATGAAATTAACGTTATTTACATTTCTCCCATTAAGACAATCATAACAGATTTAAAGGCTAATGTAAATGAGTTAACATCATACTACAAATGAGTTAACATCATACTACAGAGACAGCAGCAGCATGACATGTCCAAATACAATGGCAAAGTGGTACCTTCTGTGTATCAGGTACATTGCTTTTGAGAAGCATCTCACAAGAATAACGTAACACAGTAAATGAAAAAGCAAAAGAAGGATTATCTTGTCAAGTCAAAAATGAAGTAAAACCTTCATCATGTGAATGTTTTGCTGAGGTTAAAGAAGTGAGCATTATCAAGAAATTACCTGCAGTAATAGATGGTAAGAACAACCCACAACAAATATTTCACATCTAATATATTTCACTGTGTGCTTTAGTACTGTAATGCATCCAGTTACAACACGGCGTTCCTTCCAGTGCTGAAAATGTAACAGACAAATTGACCCACAAGAGTCCCACAGCTTCCCTCCCCTGCAAAAAATGCAATGAAAGTGTGTTCAAATTGGTTAATTTCACATCCTTCCCCTTTCAGTTCTCAGGGAGGTACCCTTATCATAGAAATCATCATGATAAGATGTGTACAACACATCTTGTGGTCCCATTCCCCAAATATATGGACTGTAGCGTTAGTCAGCAGATTGATCTTGCATCATATTAACTGCCTCCTTTCCTATCTTCTGGCAACGTGCAGTATCATGCTCACAGAGCAGCTGTAGAACACCACTGGAACAGATATCTTTGCAATAGGTAGCAGCCACCTTGTAAGTACAGCCATTGTAATATGGAAGACCTGCTGGGATTGAAGAGCACAAATTGTGAGCAGGACAAAATAAATCCCTTGGAAGTGGAGGCTGTTTGAGCCCTTCAGTCTCTGGAACATGCTGCCTCCTTCCTAGATGAGCCTCCCAGGCAATTCTATTCATATCTGCATGGTAACAGCTGCACACTTATTCACCTAAGGCACAGCACCCTTTGGGCCAGAGGGGCTTTGTCCTGGGGACACCAGTGATGCCTGCAAATGCAGACCTGCCCATTGTCCTTCAGGAATTTTAATGATCTGAAAAGCCCTGCAAATATCCTACAGAAAACCATTAATTTAAATTATTTGACTTAGGGGAAGTCATAGGCTTTTTTTTTTTTTTTAGTCAAGGTCATTAAGAATAGCTCACTCAATATGAGACAAGATTTTATGACTCACAGGAGACTGGAAAAATCAGCAGCAACACTGCATATTTGAAGTATAATGTTTAGTCATCAAAGACACTTCCAGAGTTATTGCCTCCTCCTTAGACACATTTTTTTTAATTGCTACAACAGAGCTGCAGCAGTAACAAAGAACTATCTTCCCCTAAAATGCACAGTCATAGGAGTAACTGATCAGCAGGTCTGCCTTGCTGCCATCAGCCTAAGAAAAACAGGCAAGTGAATTCACATTTCAGCAAAGCATTTTTTTATCTCACAGCCTCTCCAATCATGCAGGGAATAATGATGTATATGCATCCAGAGCACATTAAGCAGCACCTGAAGAAGAGGATTTCTAGATGCTCTGCACCTCATAGCAAAACCTTAGGAAGACACAAGTATTTCAACGTTACTGTTTTGCTTTGTTTTCCTTGCCTGATCTTTATAAAGTTCTGACAAATGCCAGAGTAACTGCTACAGTAGGTCAGATTTTAATTTGTTTTTAAATAGTAATCAAAGCAGCATCATTACATGTCTGTGAGCAAATCACAGGCTTTCTGTTCCCAGATGAACTCACTGTGGATTTGTGTGTCAGCCTGCACAGCCCAGTCAGACAGACAGAGGATGCACAGCCATGGTTCCAGGATCAGGAGGGTGATGTATTTTGAACACCCCATGGCAGAGCCAGACACACCACTTGTCACTTCCAAAGCCTCCAGACCAACAGTGAATCTTGCCCAGCCACAGAAATCTAAAGACTGCAGGGTTTAATAACTGCAACACATTGCAGCTAACTTGCAGTTACTGGAATGCATTTTAATGTACCACCAACAGTAAAAACCTAGATGGTTTTATCACTAATTAAACTCCTTGGAAATTATTCAGTAAAAGAAAAACATCTGCTACTCCCATTGATATTTACAGATGCAAATCAAGTTTCCCTGGTCCAGCTTTATCCCTGTGATGGAGGATTCAGCATGCAGCATATGACCTACATAGCAGGAATTCGAACTTTTGTTATAATGCTGTCCCCCTGAGCACTGAGAAATTTGGAAATCAGGCAAGATGAACACAGTGGCCCAGATTCTCTCTGTCATTTGGGCAATTTTGCATTGTATCATTAGTCCTAATTCACCCTGCAGGGGCCACAGTCATGACAGTGAGCCACAGGGCCCATCATCCTCCAGCTCTATATCT
This sequence comes from Urocynchramus pylzowi, assembly GCA_013397555.1. Classification (NCBI taxonomy): domain Eukaryota; kingdom Metazoa; phylum Chordata; class Aves; order Passeriformes; family Fringillidae; genus Urocynchramus; species Urocynchramus pylzowi. The sequence continues at coordinate 1,059,684 of VZRH01000792.1, read as the reverse complement.
AGGAAAAGCAAGAGGATGCTCACCTTCCAGGGCTCCCCAGCATCACTCTGTAGCTGTACATATAATATATACAAATTACAGCAACCTTTAGAATGCTATAACTCACACTGGCAATATCTACTGAATTTTGAGTATATGCTTGGGGCCCATGTGTGCCCAGAAAATTTTCTTGTGCACACTGTTTGGACCAGTATCTCTACTCAGGCACAGACCTCAGGGTCAATCCTAAAGCAAGCATGGGAAGAAGGGAAAAAACACAGGATACCAACATGTATTTCATCTTCTTTGCCAGCACCTTCACTCTAGCCACTATGTCAGTCAGGAGCCTTCCTGGAATAAGCACGTCTTGCAATACCTTCAGGACAGCTGGGGTTTGTAGGCCACATGACTACAGGCAGGTAGTGCTGTGTGAAGAGCTGCAGGTGACCCACATCCCAACTTCAAAGATACTGGAATGGTGTAAATATTTCTTTGTCATCTCTTCTGTCTCATTGAGCTTTGTACCCACAATATCAGCAGCAAAGGGGTGCAGGACATCCAGGATCAGATGCTGACACATTAGGATTTCTGTGTGGGGTTACTAAAAGTGGTCAGAAACATTTTTAATGGCACATTTGACTTTGATGACACTGCAGAAATCACACCCAATTTCCTGCCAGGTCCTCTTCCCTGTTCTTCAAGTGTATTCCTGACAAGTTGACAGATAGTGGGAGTTAGAAAGAAGTTATTGCTCCAGGATTATCTCAGAGATTGCAGAGCTTCTAAGCTGCTGGCTTCTCTACAGATCTCATTAGGCAGGATGCCAAGAAACTCAGAGCAGAGTATCTCTGCCCATCAACTCCAAGGCTGCCAGCTCTCTGTTAGCTCACCAGGCAGAAAGAAAAGAAGCAAGAGCCTGGAAGCCCTGGAAATGTGTAATTCCTTGGCACCCTAGGCAGCCAGAGGATCCAGACAGAATTCCTCAAGCTGGGGACCCCAGAGCCTGATGTCTCTAGTTCTAGATATCATTACCTTCAGCCTAGAGGATTGTGGTAGTTCCCTTCTAACTGAAAATACTGTATTTTATTCACTAAGTCTGGAAAAATACTAATTTTCATTTCAAATCAGAATACAATCAAATTAAACAAATCCATCAAAACCCTCTGCAAACAGGCATGAACTTTTTTCATGCTGCACCACTTGAATAATAGTCTGTTATGGCTGGTGTACAGCACAACTTGTGGTCCCATTCCCCAAACATAGACTGCAGCATTAGTCAGCAGACTGACCTTGCATCATATTAACTGCTTCCTCTCCCATCCTCTTTGTCCCAGGTATGTGAGCCCTCCCAATTTAAATTTAAAAACCAAGCCCCTTAGGGAATAACATGTTTTGTGGAGTTTCCCTTTGTAAACATACCTGGATTTTCTATCTTCGTGTAAGCTAAATTGAATAGGATTTATTTTTCTGAAACTCCTGCTACCACAAAGCTCTATCTGCAGGTCAGCAGGCTTATGTAACAGTGATGCATCTGGCTCTCTGTCCCACATAAGTAAGGCAGAATATGCTGTGACTGCTACCTAACCTTGTGCAGTGCTCATCAAAGGCTCACATCCATCTTTTTTTTTCCTGTTAAGGGAGACCCATGGAAACCACAGTTTTCCAAAGACCAACTTTTCCAAAGACCTGTAATCATTACATGCTCCCCACAGGATGCTTCCTAACAGACACATTGGATCATTTTTACGAACTTTTTTTTTTTTTTTTTAATTCACTAGTGCTCATCCAATCAAGTTAGTTTTGTTTCTGGAAAGAAGGTATTTTGATTTAATTAATACTAGTTGTATTTTAATATAATCTTTTAAACTTAATTTTTATCTTGTAAGTTCACTCCAGCACATATTCTTGCAGCTGCTTCTTGCTCTGCATTTTCCTTTTCCATTTTGTCACACATGCACCAGTCACCCCAGTGAAATGCTCATGGAAGTGGTCAGGGATTCATACATGTACATCCACAGGGCACAGCATGGAACAGTCTGTCCAGTCTCAGGTGTTGTAAAAATCTTGTCTCCATTTAAACTAGGTCAAGGTATCTTGCAGGGAACAGAACACAAGTCAACAGCAAATGCCCAGCTCTCCTGCTGAGAGGAAGCATGCACAGATCCATGGCACACTCATACATACCTGAGAACAGCAAATTTGGCCTACTGCAGCAGGCACAGTGATGTGCTTTATTCAGCTATCAAATACATGCAGACATCTATGCATATCCCAGGTCTAAATCAAGCACATAATTCTAACTTGTAACCCTAGCCTCCAGCTAGTGTGGAAATGAAATCACTGACTTTCTATAAAGATGAAAATATGGTTACAATGCAAGGTGAGCTACCAGGAACAGGGAGTGCAGCCCACACCTGCAGAATGGTGGATGTGTCCAGAATGGCCCTAAAGAAAGGTCAGAGGCTGTTCCAACAGACAAGTCAGCACAAGCACAAACAGGACTTGGCATGTAAACCAGCAGGCTGACTGACAGACAAGCCTTTGACACCTCTCAGGGGTACTGATGCTGAGGAGCATATGTGAAGGAGGATTTCCCTCCCATTACTCCCAAGTCTGAGACTTTTCAGAATAAATGGTCTATTCTGCAGATATGACTGCAGAATAGACCATTTTTTTTGGTTTTTTTTTTTTTCTTCATCTAATTCCATTTTTACAAATAAAATATTGACACTAGGCCAGGACAATAGTTCAACACCAAGTTCACCAAAACCAATGGTTTTCTCTGCAGAAGTGTAATACCAAAACTCCCTAAATCCACATTAGTAATAACATCCAGAGCATGGCCTGTTTAGTTCATGCACAGAGCAGGCTCATCCACTGAGCAAGTGGATGCTTAGTTAATATATGCAGTGCTATACTAAGCCCAGTTAATCAACACTGTCTATTCTAAAAGCAGAAAAAAATTCTGTGTGTCTGTCACACTCCATCAGCTTTCCCCACTCACTTTAAGCAATTAGTTTCAAAGACTTCCTGACTAAATTTACATAAAATGCATCCTTCCCACCTACACTTTGTTAAAGCATTAGGTTATAATTTTATAAGGGGTTCTTGGAGATCAACAGTGGCAGACAAGTACCAGAGATTACACTATGCCTTGAGCACAGACACAGGAATTCATGAGAGCAGCAATTTCCTGGATCACCTCATCACCTTCAATCAACTTAAATACTTGTGGAGCAAGAATGTTATTTATTGTCAGAGATTTTCTGGGTCTGTCTGCAGAGAGATGGCTGCGGTTGCAGATGGAATAGGCAGATGAGAACATCTATCAGTGGACATAAAGCTGCAGTTGAAAGGTCAGCAAGACTCATTGGAAAACCTCTGAAAGAATGAACTTCAGTCATTTGCAAGGGGAGAAGGTGGAATGACCTATCTGGGTTTGAGGTCCAGGCTTCTGATGGTCAAAATGTTTGGTTACCAGGGTTTTGGGTTTTTTTAGCCAGGACTCCAGCCAGCATAACTTCATGAGCCAGCTCAATTCTAGATTGATGAATTAAGCAGGTGGTGATGTATTTGTGGCTTTCAGTTAATGACTTGGTCTTGCAAAACCTCCTCACATGGATCTGTTCAAAGTGTTGTAATGGGAACAGAATATTCAGGAGACTTGTAAGATGAAGCCCAAAGTACTAGGACACAACAGTTGTGTTGGCAACAAGCTACTGCAAACAGTTGCATAAGCTGAAGAGAAGCAAGAGCAATAGTTCCAAGTGTCTGCTTTTAGCATTATATTTACAGCTTCTCCCTGACTGTGCATATATTAAGCAGATTGCAAACTTGTAGTGAGTGGAGGGAACAATCTGGGTACTTAGAAGGCAGTTAACCTTTGGCAATGGCCTTTGTATTAACATCAAGCAGGTCTACTTCACTTTCAGAGGACCAGGATTTTCATCATTTGGAAAAATGAGAAAATATCTCATAGCTACCTGAGGAGATAGCCAGAAAGATTTTATCCTTGCACTGTGAAAGATCTTGGCTGATACAGACTGCATGAAGTCAATGCAAACGTGGGACAGCTACAAAGCACAGACATTGGCAGAGAGCAGCGACTCCAGAACACGTGCCAGGCTGAGGGACACTTTTCACCATGTAATATTTCCATTGACCTTCTTCTCATCAAAAGAAATATGCCACACTTATCTCTGTTCAGAAGCCACCTGCCAGCATCAACTATCAGCTGGACTCCTCAGCCACATAATTGATCCAGTATTACGACGCAACCAAAGAAACCGAAACAACAATGGCTGGCGTGACACTTATTTTTCTGACCTAACTTCAGTGTTTTCTTGTTTCTAGGGCAACTCACAAAACCCATGTAAGAAAATCCCTGTCATGATTGGAAAATAAGATTTTATTTTTAGATTTGGTAAATCTATCCATTAAGAAAAGGAAACCAAATGAAACTGAGAGCTGCAGTAACACTGCCATAGGATAAACACAAAGTTGTCATTGACTACATCTGTGGAAACAAGAACATTAACTCAAAGTAGAACACACTACTGTTTATAGAGGTCCAGGGCTGATTTACTTGGGTTATTTCCAGCTTAGCAAGTAATTTCATAAAAATATTTCAAATATAGTGTGCATACTATACTCTTGAGATGTGTACTTTAATTTTATTGGCTGATTCAAAATTTTCTTTCTGATAAAGGACCACAGAAGCCAGAACCTGCCTTCCACTCATCTTCAAATACACAAAACCAGCAAAGCAACTTTTGGTTTTCTCCAGGGAGAACTTATGATGGTCCCTAATTGCATGTTAATACTGTGAATTATTCAAAATCACAGCAGGTAACAACAAACATTCTGTTAAGCATAATGATACAGTGAAACATGAAAAACCACACAAGGAGTATAATTAACAGCTAGAAAAGCAGAGTTCAATTAAATAACAAATCCCACTGTTGCTTATGCACTTCATTGGTGGATGGTTAATGCCACTAACTTCAGAAGTGCCAAGCTGCTGTAGCCCCAGGGGACACAAGGCTTCAAAGATTCCCTCTTGCTCCATGGGAAGACAGACCAGGAGGTTTACAAGGACACCCACTACAACCAGTCCCACTTCATTTCAGCAAGAGAGAGAAGTCTCCATCTGCTTTCAGTTTACTGTTCTCATTGGGATACTTGGAGAGGAATTTGAGGCAGGCCATACTCCTCTCCATCCAGCACATTTGTCCAGTAAATCTTGCCCCAGATGACCAGAATTCACTACATTATTCACCGTTACCATCAGTAACACCAGCCCTGTTTTCTAAGGTTAAAAATGAAGCTCAGGTTTAAGAAACACATCCTCTGCCATCCAGCAAAGCACAAGGGGTACTTCATGGGACCAGTTAGTACCCCTTCTACACTGTTGCCTCACTCAGTGTAATTTAAGGGGAGCTGTAATGATGCATCTAGAAGAAAAGAAAAAATCAATTCCAATCCAGAAACAAAAATGAGGCATAATATTTTCATGGTTTGAATTGTTCAGATACAAGTTGTAGAAAGTGAGATTTTTCAGAAAAAGAAAGCAAAGAGGAAAATCCTACGTTTCCAGAAAACTAGTGAAGATCAGCAAAAGTACAGATCCCCTGCATCCTCTGTCTCACAAACTACAACAAAAGAATGTAATTTAGGCAATCTAAGAAGTCATGCCACATGCTTTCTCAGAAGAGTGTTGTAGTGGTTATGAGGAGAAAATTCAACTCAAAAAAGAGGGAAAGTTAAAATGTAAGCACCTGCTGCAGTGCTCTTTAATGATTATAGATGACCTTCTCTTTTGACTGAAGGTCTCAGATTGGAGATAATGCATCTAATATATTACCAGCTATACCTCATTCATTTTCAATTTATATTTCCTATCTCCCCAAGCAATCATTATTTAGTGATACAGAAAAGACAATTCAAATCCTCCTTACACCCAGAAGTAATTTTATTCTAAGTGATATGAATTAAGGGATGTTGGCAAGCTCGCAGGGAAAACCAGAACTTCGCTGAAAGCATGAACTAATTTTTAAAAAAAATGGTTTGTTCACACTTTATTTCTTCCCACCCTTCCTCACTCCATTATAAATAGATTTTTATGTGATGTCTTTTGAAGATTCAGCAGCAGCCCTGGGATGAACTAGTCCAACTGGTATGTTCCTCTGATGGAAAGCAGCTCCCCAGACCACAGCTTCTTCCATTTCTCACATCTGTGCACAGGCTGCAATGAGGAACAGAATGACTGTGCTTTCTCTCCAGTCATCCCCAAGCCAGTATTTAACTTGCAGGTTCAAAGGTCAGCTCTCTGAGCTATTTCTAGTCAAAAAGCCAGAAGTAAACTGTCCCAGCTAACTATGCAGGCATCCTGTATCCCACACCTTTGCTTGAATATACCAAATCATTGGGATTATGTGGCTGCAAATTCCACATTATCCTGCAAATTCCACAGACATGAGACTGAGAAAGGGCACCAAGCCCATAAAGAATGACTTCTAGGTACACTCACTTCACTAACATTTCTTCTGGAGGCATTACACATTCTGTCTTTACTTCAAAATATATAAACCACCCACTTTTGCAGAAGTAAAAGGAAATAAACAAATTCCTTCAAGCTTCCTCTATCATTGCCCAAGGGATTTAAGCACAGAGTCAGACATTCAGTTACCCATCTGATTTAGTGCCCAGCTGCCTTGGATGTAGAGGCCTCATTGCCCTACAATGGAGCCTAAACCCTGAAATGTGCTCAGCAGTGCTTGGTGCAAGGCTACATTTTGCTAAGACTAATACACAAAAAACTCCCTAGTCTCTGACAGGAAGAAAAACAATGTGGACACATCCCTAATCCTGCAAATACTTGGTTACACAAGAAACAAACAACATGGATAAGATCTTTTCTGGGGCAGAACTTGTCTTATTAACAGAGATTGACACTATACACTGTGTGAGTGTATACTAGGGTGTACACCAGTGGAAACTACTGGGACAATTTTTATTTCCATGAGTCCAACATTATTCAGTCTGTTGAAGTAATGCCCACCTTGAGAAGCCTAAGTGAGTGTCAGCTGCAAGGGAAGTGTTTTTCTTCTCTCCCACTTTTGGCAGCACCAAATACTCTGAATTGAAAAAAGTACAATGTGAGCAAATTACAAATACCCAAATATTCCCTGTGTCCCACCAACAAGGGGGAAGCACTTCTTTTGTTCAAGTTTTCTCCTATCTAATTATATCACAGAATAAGAATAAAATATTCCAACTTATTAAATTACTTCTTCAAAGATTAAACCCAGCAACTGCTGTCTCATGAGCTGCCCTGCAGCCATGTGAAGTAACACAACAACCAGCAAATGCAACAGTCATCTCTGGCCCGTGACCTGGAGGAGGGAGTGGGCACACGTTTGTGTCTGAAGCTGTATGGCACATGTTCCACCCCTTCCCCTTTCTCCAGAGGAGAGCTCATTTCACGGCCAAACTTTTTTAGTTGGTTCTTGAGCACAAACAAAACCACCTTTGTGCTGGGAAGGAGGAAAGGAAAGCAATACAAGTGGAATTTGTGATGCAGGATCTTTCTTTCCCTTGTTCCCCCTGCAGAAAGCTGCCCGGCCAGCAGCAGCCTCTCGGCAGGAGCGGGCTGACAGTCTCAATAAAGCAAGCAGCAATACTGATCTGCCTTTTCAGGGCCAGACAAAAAGGAAAAGAGTTGGGACCCTTCTAAAGCAATGAGAGGTTTCCTTTGTAGGACTGAAGGCTGAACAAAGGCTCACAGGAGACTAGAATTTTAACTCTTCCCTTATTTCACTGGTTTAGGCTCAAGTGGTATTTTGCAGGCTTAGCTAGCAAATTCAATTGGTAGCACAGATGAGCTGTGGCTACAGGAGTATTTTTAGGCTTGGTTTCCAAAGAAAATGGAGTAATCATCATTACTCCATGATGTCTACACTCACTATTGCCTCTATTTATCTGCATTCCTGCATTACTTTTGAACTCAGTGGCCATGCTTAACTAAAACCAAAAAAAAAAAAAGCCTCAAACTTCCTACAAGAATTTCCTACAAGAAGGAAGTGCTTTCGGAAAACTCAGAGGCAAGGTAAAAGCAAACAGCTCTCACAGGAAGCTTCCTCACTGTACAAAAAAATAGTACACAAATTAGGATTTTCCTGCCTGTAGAGTTCACATGGGTCCTCTACATACCAAAATGCTGCAAAGCTTCTGTGGGGGCTCCCGTCCACGGGCTATGAGAAATATTCAACTCACAGGCAAATCTGATTCAGAATTTTGTTGCTTTTCACTTGAAAATTCTCATTCCTCTGTCATCAAGACAGGTCTCCACGAGGAACCAGCACTAGCATTTAATGATGCCTGCAACAAACCACTCTGTAATCAGGTTGTTTCTCCTGTAAGACAAAGCATCTGATCCCCACAAGCACTTGGCTGTGCCTTCAACAACATGGGCTTACCTCAGCTTCACAGAAAACACCTTTTCTTGGTTTTCAAAGTATCTAAACAACATCTGCATCTAGAAAGCAGGTTCCACACCCAGGATCCATAGCAGTCTGTCTTCTGACAATGTGGATGACGACTGGAACAAATGAACATCAGCTGTGATACAAATCGTGGGCCTTCCCAGGGAAGAGCATCTCTCTAATTACTAACCTGTTTCACAGGAAATTGGCTTCAAGTGCCAGCCTTTCTCATATTCCTCAAGGCAAGGCCCTAATCCATGCAGGGCCAAGTGCTCATTCAATGGATCTAAGCATTACATTAAGCAGAATGCTGTTGCAAGCACCCCTCAATTATTTTATTTATCTAGATAGCCAGATCCTTCACTGCCTTTGCATTGGTAATGCAAGGTTACTATAGCAACATCTGTGACCTGCATGATCAAGATAGCAGAGAAGAGCTGATGCCTGGATTAATGTATTTGTAGCTTAAATAGGAACTCTAAAGATTAAAGATTAATAGTCTATGAAATTCATATGTACCCTACTCATGATGTTACATTTATCCCATTTCCTCTCCTTTTCCAAAACCACTTATCTCTAAATACTAGAGCATGTCATGCAATATATTATGACAACACTATTTAAACTTGCTGTTTATTTTCTGTCTTCAGTTTAGCACACAATTAAACTTCTTCATGAGGTCCTAAGACTAATGTATATTTATACTGTGGTTGGCCAATTTATTAGCATCTTGTAGAAGCTAGAGTTCTTGGCCAGATTTGCAGATTATTTAGATCTCCACAATATTTCAAAAAGAAGGGCATTCAGAACAAGTTATCTCTGTGTTTAATACAACATTAAACACAGAGACATCTTCAATTTGCTTTTTATTTTCCTGTACTTAATAGGTTATTTTTAAGAGTCAATGACTTTCATTCAACTAGAGATTTGCTTGCCAGCAGTCTGCCACAAGTTCATAACAGATCAACACACATTTAGATGCTTCCTTGACAGCTCTTCTGTAGACAAGAGAAGACATTGCTCCTGAATCCAAGGCTGGATGAAAGCTGCTCCTACAACCAGGATGGTGACATGAAGGTTAGGCATGGAGGGAGGTACAGGAAAACTGAGGTAATTTTTTTTCTTTTGTTTTTCTTTTCATTAAAGTACAGGCTTAGTTCCTGTAAGAATTCCAACCAGAAAATATAGTTTTACTCTTAATGTTAATGGTAATGTTTCCTCCATTAGTGCTGCACAAACTGCCTGAGTGGGCACACATGATCACAGATCAGAAAAACATGACTAGTTCTATCCAGTTTTAATTGCTTCAGGTGCAGGGCAGCCAAAGAATTCTCATTCTAAGTAATCATTCAAGCAAAAGAGACAAAACAGTGGGCCCTGAAGTGTGACTTCAGGAGCATATAAGCCATGTGGTGATCTTCCACAGAGTCACAAAATGTGTCCATGAGACAGCAAATGAGTGCACATTGTTCTCTCTCAAGCAAGTCTCTTCTTCATTTTTATATTTTTTAATATTTCATGCTAATATAATTCTTCTCTGAGCCAACTTCTTCTCCCAAAGGCAGTAGGATTACTATTCTATTTTCAGGAAGGAGGGGAACTGAGTATGAAAGTATAGTGCCCCAAAGCCATGCACTATAAAAACCTCCACCAGTATCAGTGGAAGAACTGATGGGGATGAACTAAATCCACTGTAAGAATACTCCATCATTGCAGTCTTGACACAAAATGCAGAATCTGTTTTGGCCTTGGAGACCCATTGAGCAGAAAGCTTAAGGGATTCTAGGACTGAAAAGGTCTATCATCATATAGTCAGTTGCATTTGGGGTTTTTTGTTGCTTTGATTTCTTACTGTTGGTGATTTAGCTAACAAAAAACTTTTGTACCTCCTGCATTTGACCTTTTCTTTCTCATTGTTTCAATTGCAGTCTGTAGACAGAATAGGAAAGATAGGCCCTCACAAATCCAGTAAAAAAATTTGTTAGTCCACAGCCATTTTCCAACAGAAACACTTATTTCAAAGAAATCCAGTTGAGACTGCAGAGGGAAGAAACTGATTACATTGGGTCCATCCACCTGGTTTCTCAGTACTGTTAGAGTTCTATTTAATTCCAATCAACCTGCATAATTGACCCCAACCCAAGAATCATTGTACCATATGTTAACTTCACACTTCTAACTTTTAGATTTACTTCCCTTTGATATTTTAAGGCTTTTGGCTAAGATTTTTAAAACTCACCTTCCCTAACCTCCCAGCTATAATTAAATGGCCTGGTTTCATAAAAGTGCTGAGTGTGTCACACCTTCACAGAGGCCTGAATGGTACTTAGTGTTTTTTGGTTTCAGTCTCACACGTCACAAGTTAATCTTCAAAAAGTCTTAACTGCATTTTCTTGCAGCACTCACATCAGCCACCAAGGAAAAATCTTCCTATGCTCCCAGCATAACAGGCAGATGAGAAAGGTTTTTTTGTCCCATCATCACTGCATTCCCCTGTGTCTTTGCAAATGAATATTACACCTCTCTGCTAACGTGACCATACATCATTTCTTCTCACCTCTTTGCACCCTCCTGTGTTCTAAGCCTTTTATTTTAATTGACTTAAGAAAAGGTTTTATCAAAGAGGACAGCACACTGGATAGCAATTAAAATCTATCAACATCATTTCTGCAAACTCCCTTAAAATCCTAGCCTGTCTTTCACATCTTTTGCAGAAAAGGGTCAAACACTCTCTAAAAACAACACAAAGACAAGGGAAAATATACATAGATGTATCAAAGGGATGACTGAAACTTTTAAAATTTATTTTTGTGTTAAAAGTCACCCTCACTTTCACTGATAAATCTAGCCTAAAATATCTTATCCAAAACATCTATCTAAAAAGATGCTTAGTAAAAGCCCCTAGTGATAAAAAGACTGGATTTTTTCCCCCATTTTACCGGGATTTGCACCAACAAATAGCAATGTTGACATCATCTGCATTTTAGGGTGATTTTGTAGGTCCCTCTTGAGTCTAATCTAGGGTCTAAAGCACAAGAAAATTTGGTTCAGCTTCTTTCTTATCCCCAGACTTCTTGGAAATTGTTGGAGAAATCATTCAGGCTCTCTGTGTCTTGACCATCTTGTAAAAACAATGATGTAACAACTACTCCAATGTTTAAACACCTGCCTACCCCTCAGCTTATCTACACCTTTAGTGAACCATCTTCTGCCATTGAAGTTCATGAAATTTCCCTAAACATACACTGAAGCAGTTTTGCTGATATGGCACTGTAGTGTATGGAGCATTCTCATCTCTATGGTGATGTTAAAAATATTTGAAGCTATATAATAATTTATATTTTATACTCATGAACCAAGTCAATATTTTCATTCTTAAATCCCAGGCAATCACGTTCTGCCTTTGTTAAAGAATCCACGTGGCTCTGTGTGCCCAAATTGAAGCCATTCATCTCTCCTGCTTGTCACCTCCAGATTAAAGTAGTTTTGCTACCAGAGACAGTGTAGTGTGCTCCTGATGCTGGAACAAAGCTCTCTCTCAGGAGCCTCTACTTATGCACAAAGGGTGAAAATTGAATGTTTTATGAAGAGCATCACAAGTAAGAAGGAAATTGTGTATTCCTTTAGGCTTTGATCCTGCCTAACTGAACTGCATTTCACTATTGACTTTAACAGGAGCTATTCTGTGCTACTAAAAGCACACAAGTAAGTATTTAATACACTGTTAGCATCAAAAACTTATTTGTCTTATAAATAAGTTTGAGTTAAACTTATTTAAGTTACAACAGCTTTTTCAAGATTGTATTATTATCGCAAAGATAACCAAAGACCATATGTTTGCAACTGTATAAAAAGTATCTGATTATGAAATTCTGGTTTTGTTTTGTTTTTCTTTTTCTTCTTAGCAAATGTCCGCTTTTAAAGGCATTTCCTATTTTGTGAAAAATATTTGGGAGAAAGGAATTTTTTTCTTTGGCAATTTTAAAATGATTTGGTAGAGAGATTTGAAAACAAGATTGTCATCATATAGCCTGACCTACTGAGGTGTTTGAAGCTACCTTTAGTGACTACAAAAACACAGTAAAAAAGTAAAATTACCATTAAAGCACAGTAAAAATGTAAAATTACCATTAATAAGTTGTGCTTTGTCTAACTTAGCAATTAACAAAACGAAATTGGAGGACAGAGAACAGAAACCTGGTATTAAGGACTCAGTAGACACATTGGACAAGTTTTGGAGCTTGATTTTGGAATAGCTTTAGTCTGATCTGATGAACTGAAAACCATCAACATCTGGAAAGCATTTTTCAGTACAGAGTCACTTAGAAGAAATTAGTTTTGCCTACTGCACTATTTTATCTATACTGCAGCAGAGGGAATGAGCAGGGGATTAATTTCAAAAGTGTAAACTAAATGCTCAGGCCAACACATGCAATCTGAGTGCAATTTAGGGATTAGAAAGTGAGTCAAACACTTCTTATAAAAAAAGAGGAAGTAGTGTCCATCAGCAATCACAGAATTTTTGATTTTACCCAAGACAACTAGTTTTCTTCATCATTAGCTTTCTCTTCTATTCTCTCTTGGTTTTTGCCAAGGCAGTTTTCCATTTTACCTGAGGTAGATTTAAAAATACCTCTGTTAGAAAAGGTAGGTTGTTAAACTATACTAAAGATGTTTTAAAAATATTAAATCTCTATCTGTTGAATAAGCTATGGAATATAATCAAAGACCAAAGATTTTGAGTGAAAAATTTTAAATTAAGCTTTACAGGCATTAATTAAAAATAAACCAGCAAACATGCAGAATCTACTGTATGGCAAACACCTAAGAATCACTTCTTTGTCATTTAGATGAGTAAAATAATTTTGCCTTGACTATCATACAGCATAAGGAAGGAAGACACTCTCTCTTATTCATCTGGATCAAGATTATTTTCTTTTACTTTTTCATATCTGTCATCAAGACTAATCCTTCCAGAAATTGTGTGAAATCAAGATTTTCCAGTTTTTATTTCAAAGGTTAAAAAAACCCAAAAACCCCAAATCAAACAAAGTTCTATCTCAAATGAGTAAATTTGTGCTGTCTTTGCCATCCAACAGGCTGAGTGACTGAATTTTTGTGGCAGTGGACAGCACAGCCTCTGCCCTCCCTTGGACATGTACTGGGCAGGGACAGGTGATGGGGGAGGCATACCCTGGGGTAATAAACTGACAGATCTCCACCCCGGAGACACAACAGCAAAAAGGGAACATTACCAAGCATGTTCACACATGAACACTTGTCACTCTCATCTGGGTTAAAAAGCCACCTTTAGACCCAAGTACTAATGTTACAATATCTTATTCATTATTTTAAGATGAGGGACCTGCCACAGCTCCTGGGCTGAAGGGCTGGCTTGGTGATTTGTCAAAATCACTAAAAAATATAAACAACTATCATTTCTTACTGAGGTCAGCCTGGGCATGCAGGGGCCTAAAACAGCAGGAATTTATTATTTCCACTTGCATTCTAGGATGTGTTTAACACAGAACTGCTCATGTCAGGGAAACCCCTGGGTAGCCAGCACTGTATAATGCCTTGCCCAGCCAAACCCAAACTCAGCTGTCACACCTTGCAGAACAGGCATTCTTGGTGAGAAACTCTTTTCCTTCATGCAGTGCAGGAGCCTGCCTTTAAAGGCATGTAGATTACCATAGAAAACCCCATTAAAATCTTTATATCAGAGACACTCTCTACCAGGCCAGCATTTTTCTTCTTTCTTCACCAAGACATAATGTCTGCCCCTCACTTTCTTCAGAAAGAGAAATTGTAACTTTCTTAATCAAGCTTCAGAAGATCTGCCAAACTTTGAACTCCCTGTATTTCTAACCCATAAGTTCCTACATACTAGTTTCATTAAATCCTCAAAGCAAACTTTGCCATAGCTGAGTACTCTTTCACTGTGTCCTTACTAACATTTTTTCATGTTACAGTGAATAAAATCAGGTCCTAAACAGGTGATCTGAGGTTGCTCTTTATCTCCGAGCTACAGTAATCTTATCAATCTGTATCAAATCCAAATATCTCAGAGTTAACTGGGGCGGGAAGTTTGATTCTTAAAACTGAAACAAAACACCCTCAGCTCTCACTTTCCTTAACAATTAGTCCCAGCTCCTACTCCATCTGCTGTCACTTGGAATTTGGTTTTAATGAGGCACTGAAACTCTGTTCTACTCCGATACATGATATCTACTCAGGAATCACAAACAGATGCTTCAGTTAAAAACAAAAAACCACTAAACTACTTGGTACATTTCTGCTGAATAACCAATAAATGAATGTAGTACTGACCCTTTGCAGGTTCTTTGGCATAAAACTGTCTCTGCATTAGAATGTGCCTATATTTAAATTAAAGAGGCTTTTGCCACAAAGACAATAGCATGGACTCAGCACAGAGATGTTGTGGGGATAAACACAGGAATTAACTTTCCCATGAAGAGCACAACTGCTGCCTTACAAGAGCTGGTGACAGGCTGGTGCTTCTCAGAGCAAAACAACTTCAAATCATGGGGCTGCTCTCCCACAGCTGTGCTGGACAGTTGTCTTCTCAGACAGCAAGCCAGAAACAGCAGCAGTCTGAGCACTCATTTGAAATGGACACAGAGACACGGAGCTTCCTAAGACAGCCTGGAAAGAGGAGAATTGTTAATGGCAAAATAAATGAGTTTTGTACAGTCTTTTTAGCAATACTTTTCACTGCACAATTTTTTTGTGATACAATGCTAGACCAAGCTAGTAAATGAGTACTGATCCTTTCCCTTGAAAGGAGTTTTACTTGATTGCAGCAGCAGAGATTGCAGTACTTCGTGTGCAATGTAGTATACATATGTAACACGTGGTATATAAAATAAGAAAGGCATAGCACTGAGTTTTCTTTTAATCTGTAACACAAGAGTGTCAGAACACTTGTGAGTAGTGCAGCTTTTCTTAAATCTTTACCATTTAAAGATTTTATTATCTTCTTTAGAATTTTTTGAAATATATTTTTGGCAAAGTACTTCACTGCACTATGCTTTGGCATCTGGACTTCTGCTAAAGACCTTGCTAAAAGTCAATAAATTGTTTATAAATTAAATTAGTCATTTCATGCTAAAAATTACTACGGTTTCAAGTCTATGATTTTAATCTTTTAGGGAACTAAGAGTTAATGGCATTGCAAAAAGTTCTCTCTTTCCTGTGGGAGAGAATACAATAATATCCTTGACATAAAAATGCTTGTATTTAACAGCCCCTGAGAAAATCCTACTCCCTTCACAGCACCTGCAAGGGAGCAATTTCTGTGAGAATTTCACATGACATAGAAATGAATGATCTTGCCTGTTATATTTTTTATTGGCAACTCCTAGGTCACTGGTGTGGTGTGCTGGAAGAGACCCCTGCAGCAGAGATCAGATGGACTGGGGGCAATGGGACAAGATAAACTCATTTGCCACATGGCTATACAGTTTTTCCTGTTTTTTCTCATACTTGTATCACCCACACATACAGTTAACAGAGAAAGGAACCAGTATCTGCAGTGGAAGAAGGGATGCTACTGAATTTCCAAGGACAGATGCAGGGTGTTGACATGAAAGACAAAGGGTCAAATGAGCATTTTTAGCTCACAGAATGAATCAAATAATTCCAGATGATTAAGACATCTGGGATAAAGGACACAAAGGCAAAGCAGCACAGATAATGACTTCACAGAATTTGTTTTAAATAATATTTAGAGTTAACTCTAGCTTAGAAATTAACCTAATCTTGGTGTATTTAGAGTAACAACTGCAAATGATGCTCTTAAAGAGCTGCTGTAATAGACTCAGAAGCTGCCTCAGCATTCAGAGCCCACAAAAGATGGATAAGGCTGAGCAGGAGCAATACCAGCAAGGCAACCCCACCGAGTCTCATCCCACTGCTCAGGATGAGTAACTTGGTATCTGCAGGGGCTCACTGGGGGGAGAACCACAAACCCCAGCAGAGGCTGATGTGTGCCCGAGCAGGCACATCCCATGCTGTGTGCTGGGAACACACCTCAGTGTGCCAGGAGAGCCCCTGAGCAGCCAACCAGCTCAGAGACACTGATGAGCCCCCAGAGGAATTTCAGAAAAACAGACAGGAAAAATTATATGCAATGCCAAGTACTCTTGGCTTGTTTCACACCTTTTTTCCACAATTCAGTATTTGGTGTTTATTTGTTTACATTTCTTCTAAAAAATGAAGAAAGCATGAGAGCATTAGAGGTGTTCAGGGAGCAGCTTACCCATCTCCATCAAATTATGCAGGTCAGTGGTTGCTCCAGATTAAACATTAATAGAATAAATAATGTCTTTCACCAAAGACTTGGGTTACTTTAGTACTTGCTGAACTCATGGCAGACTTCCCCAGTTCCTCATCAGGGTATAACCATGGCAGAAAACAAAAACAGTTTAAAAGGGGATGTGAAAAGCACATGCTTATTTGATTTAATATGGGATAGATAGCTACCTTTGGTATTCATGAAGTTGTAGCTGGTTATTAAAGGGTGATCTATGTTTCATAGCATTTACTTTATTATGATTTGATTAGATGGACTCAAGGGCAAGTACATCTTCTGTCAGACTTGGAGACAAACATAACAGTCTCTCTGACCCTAGCACAGCGGTGGTATTCATATGGCTGACTAGAAATGCTCCTATTAAAGCTTTCTAATATCTGGTTTCAAGCTTATTCTCTGATTCACATCCACCAATTACTGCAGAAAGGCTATAAAATAAGTAATATATATGTAAACAAAGACAGTAATATATATGTAAAAATTGAAAAATCCAGGCTAGTTATATTAGGCCAATCCTAGAGTTGTTATTCTTCTTCCCCTCCTCCCCACATACATATTTAGGTAACTGACTTGCTTAAGCGTCTTTAAATAATTAAACATCTTCAGCATTCAGGTAACTCTCAGGCTAATTCAAACAAAAGATAAATTTCCAGGCTTTCACAGAAAGCTACTAGCTTTGTCTACCTGCACCTGTGCTACAGAAAGCCAAAGAAATTTCTCCAACTTGACCCAGTGTTCACTGCATAAATGAAAGGGTACATATTCCAGCTTCCCCCTGCTTGGGGCTCTTTTAAGCTGGTGTGTACATCTTCAGTCCATGAGCTAATTTGGATCATTTGGATTTAATTTCAGCTTTGCATGGCAAAGTGCAACTTAATCATCAGGAAGCAGTGGATTTCAAAAGGACTGCTCAAAGAATCAGCCCTTAGGTGATGCTGAGCAAGGGCTTCAGCCATAAAACTGAAATCTCTGTTTGCAAAAAATTCTCCTGAGTGCCACAGTTTAAACACTGACCAAAAAAACTGGACACAAACATAAAGCAACTGTGAGCAAAAAAACCTCTTCAACTACTATCTTAGTCTGATGGAACACAAACAATTTAAACAGCCTAAAGATCTGGACCTAAATGCACGTGTCTCTACTGACATCTTAACCCACAAATTACTGTATGAATACCACATATTGTTGTATAATAATAAAGAAAATGGGACTAATATTATCTTTAATGAGAGAGTACCAAGGCCTTGATAAGAAGACAGAAACAACATCCCTTAAAGTCATAAGTCATTTCAGATAACACTTGCATAAATCCAAATGACAGGATGACTAGGAGTAGTGATGCTACACTCATGGGGACTGTGTTTAGAGCAATGGCAAGGGCAGAAAAGACACATATTTAAAATTAATGTGCACAGGAAGATGTTGAAGAATTGCAAAGAGTACATAATTTTAAACTAGAGATAACAGTAGCTGAACACCCTGTGTACCCCTAATATTGCATCTATACCAAAATAGTATAAAGAAGAGAATGTATTCAATTTATACATTGATAATAGAATGCATTTTCAATAATTAATCAGGAAGTTATTTCAATTTTCATAACAAAAAGAGAGTCAAGTGATCCTGACTAAGTCAGCACAGATGTGTTGGTTAAAATGAGCACATGTGAGCTGCAGCAACCACTGTCTCCTGTCCAGCCAGTTGCCAGGAGCTGTGAAAAATGGTTAACAGCACTGCAGGTCTCCAGAGGGAGTGAAATGTGGAAGGACCATAATGGGGCAGACAGAGGAAACACTGAAAGAGAGGAAACTCTGATTTGTGAAAGGGGAAGATGGAGCAGCAAGGTGAGTACTTGGAATCTCATAAGGAATCCAGTAACATGTTTCCTCCATGAATAGTGATCTAAGCATTCAGGCAACCAAAGGATCAAAATACAGACTGTGAACTCTCATTTTTGTAGAAAAGTATTTCTTTCAAGTCCACACAAGCTTTCAGTATCTAGATCAATGCAAATTATTGTGTCTATTAATGAACATAGGACTCCTGCATGTCCCAGGCAATCAGCATGGCACCTTTCACAAGCACTAAATCTATTTAGAATCACAGAATCATTTAGGTTGGAAAAGACCTTTAAGTTCATGAAGTTCAACTCTTAACCCAGCATTGGCAAGTCCACCAGCACACAAACCATGCTCCTAAGCGTCACATCTGCACATCTTTAAAATACCTTCATACTCCACCACTTCCCTGAACAGCATGTCCTTGACAACCCTTTCTGTGTAGAAATTTTTCCTAATATCCAACCTAAACCTCCTCTGGTGCAACTTTGAGGCCAGTCCTCTCCTCCTGTCACTTGTTACCTGGGAGAAGAGGCCATCCCCCACCTGGCCACAAACTCCTTTCAGGCAGGTGTAGAGAGTGATAAGGACTCCTCGAGTCTCCTTTCTCCAGACTGGTTAATACATAAATCAATCTCCCATTAAAATTACGTGTCAGCTTTAAATACATTTACTGGTATTGGGTAAAAATGTGTCAACTCTTCCTTCCTGATGTAAAAGGATCCAGTGCTTAGTGCAGTGCCCTTGGATTTAGACCAGATTTTGATAGCCTGTTTTGCTACAGACTGTGTATGACTTTGGACTTAATGTCTCTGTACCTCAGTAAAGGATAAAGCTGCTGGATTTCAAGGGCATGGTGAAGCGTGCTAGGTTAAGACTGTGTGGATCTTGAATGCAATCAAAGCAAGCATTGCACAGCTCAGAGAGGCAGGTAAATAGTTTATACAAATTGGCTGACTCAGCAACATTGCACAGCCTGAGTCCTGGCCACGTCCAAGTGATGGACCAGAACCAATGAGAGCAAGAAACCCAGCCTTCTAAAGTGAAAAGGAAATATAAATAAATACAGTATTCCAGCTAAAAATATAATTATATTCAGACCAATTTTAATTTTTATAATTACATTAAGACCAATAGTTTATTTTAAAACTATTATGATGACATCTATTTCTACTTAGTTTGCTGGCTTTATTTTTTTTTTTTTTTGGTAAGGCAACAGAATAGATTATATGTCAGTGACCACTGTGCAGAAAATGACAGATGTGTGTTTGTCACCAGAAATGGTTCTATTGACTTTATTGAGTGTTTCAAGATCAATGTGCTGCATTTGAAATTTAACACTCCTAAAAATTAGCATAGAGGGGTTTCTCTATCTAAATGAAACTAAGAAAAAAAAAGCATGACATTTAAATAAAACTTATTTACTGCTGAGATAAAACTTTAAATGTTTGTTTTTATTGAACCTACCTTGCATTCTGCATTGTAAGTTATTGCAACATCCTAGTTCATCCTCATCTCTGAATTGAACATCAGGATGTCTCTCTCCACTGTTAAATAATACAGACTGAACCAACTGGTAAACTCATCCCTGGAGAGAAAACAAAAATCACATAGAAAGAAGTATGTTTTCATTAGCTTTTTGAATCACAGACACAGTGTAAAAGCAGGCACTGGAACTTTTGTTTCAGTGAGGAAAGTCAATTTAACAGTGTCCCCAGTTCAGCACAACATTTCATCTGAGTTTGTGCTATTAAGTCAATTGTTACCCCCCTGGCCAACACAGCATTCCAGTTACAATGCAGTTTCAGACAATGCTTTAAATGCTTTGGTTCAACAGGGACACAGCTTTTTAGTATCCTGATCAACACTGTGATTTTTCTCTTTTAGTTTTATATTTTGGAGATTAGCAAAACATTACACATCTCGGTCACTATCGTCAGCATTATCTAGGCAGTCTGCATAAAATTTGAATTAAAATATGTGGTGGTACAATTACTTTAATAAAAGTGGACTTAACAGACAAAATAGTGAATGAAAAGAAGCAGGTGTAATAGAATATGATGGAATAAAAAAGACAATATCTGAAATAACAGCTGCAAAATTCACAAGGCAGGAATGTGAGAAACACAACACCTCAGGCAGAAAAGGCTGACTGTCTTTCTTAATATTCAACAGTAGAAAAAGTGAAAATTTGGGATAGAAATGTGACTTAATGACATTAAGACTTTGGCTTTAAAAGTTCTGTCAGAATGGGTAGCAAGTGAAAAGGCAAGAGGAAGCCTGGAGATGTTAACTGTGCGTACACAGCTTAAAAGGGTTGCCAAGAAAAGACTCTCATTCTGATTTTCCTGGTTAGTTTTCCCTGCACTGTAGTAACCTAAGACAACATGCAATACTGAGGATTTCCAGAGTGCAATACTTGGCAGCTGTACAGGACACAGAACATGAGAAATGTCAAGCACATCAAACGGAAGTACTTAACTGAAATACAAAAAAAAAAAAAAAAAAAGTGTTTATTTTGTAATTTAGTTCACTATCCCACTACTTATCCTATGTTCCTATGATAAGGAACACAGGTTACAGTATTAGTTATACCTCCAAAATTTTCCTGTGGTCTGGAATTGGCCCAGTGTATACTCTCTTAAAAAAAACAACAACAACAAAAAAATCCCAACAAACAAACAAACCCACACAAAAAAAAAAGAACAAAAAACCAAAACAAACAAACAAAACAAACAAAAATAGTAAACTCTATTTACAGAAAAGACTAATTTTGGAGGAGAGAGGTTTTGGGACTTTTCAAAATTTTTTACCCTATATATGACATGAAATGGCTTTGGAAATTTAGATTTTGTTTGCTAGATAGATTGTTGTGCAAACTTTATAGTGTAGACAGATTCTTGGATAAGACTATGCCTAAATGCAGAGGGAAACCAGGAATGACAAGATCTGGGATACACTGACTGGTAACAAATTCCTAACATAGTGGTTCTTAACATGTAACTAAGTGGTGGGACTCCTTTCCATGAAATATTGCTAAGAGAAATAGTTTATATGGGTTCAAGAGAGTCTTGACAACTTAAAATCCATCAAGGCTCACTGAAAAAATAGAAACCACCTCTGCTTCAGGAAATCCTTGAGCAGAAAATGATGAAAGCCCTGGAGAGAACCAGTCTGCCCCCATCTCTTCCCTAAGGTATCTGCTTTCAGCTGCTGCCTCATTTTTTATGGATCTTCCTTTTCTGAAAATAAGCATATTTCTATCCTATTCACAAACAAGTTTCCTTTCTCTAAGCATAAGAAACAACACAACAATCTGGCTACTTGACTTCACCACTTGTGCTCTAGTATATGCCTGCAAAATACAGAGGAGGTAACTTTGCAAGTAAGAATGAAGACAATTTTTAGGACACTATGCCTCACAGTAATTTGAATGCTGTAACTTATTTGCTCACAGGATGTCCATGCCACAGTGTCAGCATTTGTGGGGGTACCACACAGGCACAGTGTGCACAAGCCCTGTCCTGCCACAACTCAGCAACAGCAAAACCACTTTTGGCAGCAGTTGCCACTGTCATCTCATAACTAAAAGGTCTGAAAAAGACCTAAAATAAATTTTTAATGATGCTGCCCACTTTAACAACTCATTAAGGACAGAAATATTAGCCACATCCAACTGTCACACATCACCAGGACTGAAAAAGCCATGATCTGTCTGGATAAAATCTTAGATGCATAAAGAGAGCTCTAAGTCCTCTGGCAAAGGAAGGAAATTTCAGCTGCCTGTTGTATTAACCAGACACTACTTCTGTCTCATTTAAAGATACTTTCAGAAAAAAAAAAAAAAGGAAATCCACAACAGCAACTAAAATTGACACAGAAGTAACCAACATCAGATCTCTCTATGGGAAACCAGGTGTTGCATTTGTCACAGCTGATCTTATGACAAGGGTCTCAGCTGAAAACACGTTGACATAGGGTTTCTGTAGGTGACCAAATAAAATGAATGAGAACTCCAGCCTAGACAACATCTGTTTCTTCATTCTGACCCACTCTCTCCCTCCTCCAAGAAGTCCTTCAGCACCTGGGCTCAGCCAGGCACACATGCTTTCCCATCTGAGTTAATCCACCTGAAGATTTCCAATTCTGGCCATTTGCTGTGGAGGGACAAATGCCTCCAGCATGGTGAGACTGAACTTCATGTGAAAAATATTTACCTTGACTGTCTCAGCCATGAGTTCTTGAAACTTTAGGGAACAGAAGGAAGCTTCACTCTTCCTCCTTTTCTCCCCATTTTGAAGAATAGCCTAATGCATCACATGACATTTTCTTCTTCAAATGCATCTCTAAGAAATCTAATAAAAACTTGGATGACCAACATATACACAAGACAATCCAGAACTAGGGTTCATCCTGAATATTATTCACCTATTTTGTTGAAAATGCTTCGTGCAAAGACCAGTTTGGAGAAAGACAAGCAATTACAGTACTTATAATTTTTTCTGATATAGGTCATTTAGCAGTATATGAAGCCTTCCACCCCTGAAGAAAGCTGTTCATAGTCTTGACAGAAGTCATAATGATTCTGGCTTTAACTATGCTTTACTGAAGAATTAAATGTGTGCTAGGGAATTAAGTATATATATGATTTATAAAACATAGTCATCAGAATTGAGAAACAAGGATTCACATGTAAATTTTGTCCTTCCTAACACACATTGCCTGTTTATCTCTTAGTGCTTCTGCCTCAACACAACTTCATCCCTTTTTCCACCAGCCTCTGCTTCTGGTCCTGGACAGACTCTTGTTTCCATTGATTCTTCTCTTAAATCTTTTTCCTCTCCCTCCTCACCTCCTTTAAAATGAGTAGGAAAGAAATTTCTATCCAACTCAGACCACTAGCCTTAAATCCTTCATAATTTCACTGTGGCTTGTGGACTACATGAATAATGAGACTCCCAGTCACCAGAAACCTGACCAACAACTCTTGACTCTTCATCACCTTCTGTCACAGGACAGTTATGAGCACTCCTGAAGGAGACAGACAGCCAAGCCAGCATGGAATCCTTTTTTTTTTCCAGTTAAATCCTTTGTTTACAACCACAAGAAATTTCAAAACTTCTCAGCAGAGAGAAGATCTGCATCACCTCAGTGGGAACACCTTGTGTTTGGGGCACTGGTGGGTTAGGCTTGGCAGGGTCCCCATCCCCACATCAGATGCAGAAAGAGGCAAGAGCCTTCCTACCAGCTGCCTGGGACATGGCTCTGTTCACTAGTGCAGATTGCTAAAGGTCAGAACATGGAAAAAAACCCTATTTTCTGGAAGTTAGGAATTGTCTTTTGGATTGCATATCCCAAACATGAGTGTTATGGCCTGGACTCACTTCCAGTCCACCATGTAAGCAGGCAGAGCTTGCTCTCTTTCAGGTTACCAACAAGTAGCAACAAGTAGACACGACAAGAGAAATTAAAAAAAAAAAAAAAAAAAGGAAAAAAAAAATTAAAAAAAAAAAAAAAAAAAAAAAAAAAAATAAAAATAAAAAAAAGCATATAAATCCAAAAGCCATAACTCACTAATTAAATATGTGACTGACAAGGCACTGAAATCCTCTGAGGACCAGACCCTAACTGAACTTCAAGTGAATCAGGGGAAGCCTCTGTTGAAATTGGAGTGTAATCATTCTCAAACTTCTTTAGATCACAAGTACCTGCAAGCTGGAGGTCTCAATTTACAGCTGTTTGATAATTATGAAAATTAGTAAAAATTCCAGGTGCAAAATGCTAAGAAGCAATTGCTGCTAAAATCACAGCTCTGGTACTGAATTAGTGCATTTGGAAGCCATCTGTGCTCTTACAGATCTGATTACAGGTGGCAATTTTGCTGATAGTGGCATATGATTATCAGTGGCAGCAAAAAAAGGCTGTTTTAACTCTGAACTATTATGTGGATGAATTTGCAATCAAGCTGTCTGGGCACAGCCACAGCAGACCAAAAAAGAGAAAATAAACAATATCCATGGCCTACTAGTAAGAAGAGGATGAAGGAGGTGTGGCCCTAAACCACCAGGCCACCTGTGGCCACCTAAAATTCATACCTTTTTCCTTAGTTTTGCACCTTTCCTCAGCTCCAGGCAGTCATACAATATCCCATTTCTGCAGGATTCCATTGCATGGGTTTGGCAAAGGAAAAAAAACTCCACATTGGCTTTTCATGAAGAAAATAGGGTTGTCCTCTTAAACTATAACTGTTCCTTCCTGCTTTTATGTGCAGGGATATTGGAAAGAGATTTCTACACTTTTCCAAAGGTTTTAGACACAAGCACTTCCAAAACAAAATATGATGCAGAGAACAGAATCACTTTTCAAATAAAAGTATTCCAAGGAAAAAGCATCAATGCCTATGTGCTTACTGCACTTGGGTACCTCATGACATTTTGGGAGGGAGGAATTCCTGCTGGAATGACTGTGCTCAGCCAGGGGAGCAGGCTACAGACCTGACTGGCTGCCCAGAGGGCTGAAGGGAAGCAGCTCTCAAGTTCTGCCTCTGATACATGAGTCTTATCAAAAGCTAGTAAAAAATTACACAAATGCACAAGATCCAGTAGTCCCAGGGCAGTGGCAAAACCACAGCACCAACCATTGTCACCCCACTGTACTAAGAAAACAGTTTCTCTTTGTTAGCCAAGATGACATTGTGATTGTAATGATCCTCTTAATGTTCAGAGTACTTCACTGTTCCAGAGGGAGAATCCTGAGGTGGAATTTGCTTAATTTATGCCCGAGATTGTATGACTTGGATCCCACAACAGCCTGGAGTCATGCTTGCAGACTTCCATTCCTCCAGCATGGTCAGGCCCAGAGGAACAATGGTAATTCCAGTCTCATTACAGCTAACTTGCTTTCTGCTCCAACAAGCAAGGTTTCTTTTGTTTTAGTAAATTAACTAGTACCTATCTATACAGAATAATGGGAATCTTTCTCCTCTCTTACTGATTTTTGGGAAAAAAAAACCAAAACCATAACAAGAATATTTGACCCACATCCCAGCCCACCTAAGAATTAAGGCTTCTTAGAAGATCTAAAAAAAAAAAAAGAAAGATGAACAACATGTTTGTAAATGTAATAATATATGTCCATGTGGAAGGAAAAGCTAAACTGTCCTTTTCTGTGAAAGAAGCTCAACAGATTGCCTAGAAATAGGCAGCTCCCATTCCCCTTACTGAGGGAAGCAAATGCCATCCAGATGGAAATTATCAAATGGATCAAACAGCTACATTTTATTCCCAAATGATCTTTGTTCTACTTATCACTCATTACACCAGGAAAATTATTTTTCCTGGAGCCCAAATATAGTAAAAAGAGTATTATTTATTGTATGCTCATTCAAAATACTCGGTATTGAAGGTTTCCCTGATGAGCTATTGATCTTGACACACAAAAAGGGTGAGAAGAAAAGCATCCTTCCAAATGAGATCATTCCTTTAAGATCTCTGAAATCTTTTTGTTCCCTTGAAGCCCACACTGTCCTGGCAGCAGTTGGATCTGCAGCTGTTTTCTGATGCCCAGGGTGATGAAATGCCCCTTCAGCAGCCCTGTCACTTGCCAGGTTTGGGGAATGCTACCAAGTACCAGCAAAACCACTCTGAGGTTCTTCAGCTGCTTTCATTTATACTGTCCAAAGGGGAAATACTTCAAAAGTCACATTGAAAAAAACCTAAATTTAAAAATCACAAAGAATCCTCATCTTCCGCCCTAAGTGATTATGTAGGGCATGTATAATCAAATTCAATATTTTAGGGGGAATTTTCAAGGACATAAGAGGCATTCAATACCACCTAAAAAAAAGGCAATGAAATCTGAACTCCTAATTTTTTCTTATGACTTTGAAAAAATTCTGTAGCATTTTATGTGGTAAAAATAATATTTATTTAAGCATGTCCTCCTATAAATTTATGACTATATATAGGGATAATTATTAACCCTATTCTCTTTTATAAGCTCTAGCTATTTAATTATAATATGATCTTCTTTTAGCCTGAAAACTGACAGCAGCACAAGTACAGTTTTATTTGAGGACATAAAATGTTTAACAGCTGTGGCTGACTGACAGGACTAGATCAGGAGCATCTAATCTAACTGGGCCATGTAACACTACCTTTTATTTCACATTAATCATTGAACACGAGTTCAACCGTGTCATAGATCGATCAAGTGGGCCTATAAATTAGGCAATAAATTAGAAGTTGATTTTTTTAATGGTGTGGTCACTAACAGATAACACTGGGTTCAGGTGCAGCAATCCAAAAACACAAAGGATCCCACAGCTCCATGAGTACTGATAATCAAGGAGGAATTCAACAAGCAGTGTCAGATATTTCGTACAACTCTGTGACTTGGTAATTAGTCCCAAAACAGTCATTCTGAAGTGGGAAGAAGCCCCCAGTATTAAGCTTCTTATCATGCAGCTGAGACACACAAAATAATGCATTCCTACAACCTCTATTCAACTGAGAGCTCAAAAGCAGTAATTCATAATAAGTAGTATATCATGATATTTCTAATAAAACTTACAGACAGGATAACCTCTTATAAGGGAAAAGCTAGGCTGGAATAATAAAATATGAATGTTTTTACATTTTAAAAGGGTCAGATTTATCCTCAACAGAAGTTATTACTTCTAATAATACTGCTATGGCAATTGTCTTATTCATAACCTATTTATCTATAAAATTTACAGGGTAGCCCAGTACTGCAGAAAACTGTTTATTTCAGAACAGACAAGGAGTGTTTGCTTTCATGCTAGAGTTTAGAATTTTTTTTCCCCCAAGGACCACTATTAAATGGAAGCAAAGCCTTCTTTTCAAAATGGTTTATTAAAGTGAAAGATGTGTCTTGACAATAGCATTATTCTTTCCCCAGTATCCAGTTTGCCAGTGCAGAGAGCAGCATTCATTCTTAGCTGTCATCTTCCCTGGACTTGCAGGAGTATGAGCAACCCCTTTTCATTTAGGAGCAGCAAAAACCACTTCCCTCCTGTGCACTCTGCAAAGCTCCCAAGGAAGCATACCAACAAGGAATAGCTTTAATATCACCTTACTTAGGACACAGAAATTAAGAACAACACAAAAGAGGTCAGAAGCCCCCTAAAGGAAACACTTGAGCTTAGGTGATTTCCCAGGAGAATGGCAGTGCTGCAGCCACTAATCCACTGCAGAGAACTCCCCCAGCTCAGGCTGAATCCATGTTTGAATACACTATTTTATAAGCTGCTGCCATCTGTTCTGCACTGTCCTCGTTTAAACTACTCAAGAGGAAGCATGCACAAGTGCAGAGGAGTGCAGAGTTCACAAATAAAGAGCCATGAATCTGGCTTATTACCATGCAAAAGCTCCCAAGTATTAGCACTACACCTGGCATATGCTCAATACCTCACTTGATGAATGCTGCCTCTGATCTCCTGGGGCCTTGCCAGAATCTGTCAGGTCAACAAGGCTTCAGGTACACATGCTCATTTTATTTCCTGTTTAATCTATTTATAAACTGGTACCTAAACATTTTACAGTGAATCCAGAGTTTGGGACCGTAAATTAAGACAAAATTATACAGTTAATCCAAGCTGTACAGAGGGAAAGTCCTCAGGCAGAACATTCAAAAAAACCCAGATAGAACAACACAAAAAAGAGATTACCAAGTATTAATGCCCCTTTTCTCTTCTATGAAGATGACTCTTGGTGTTCAGAGCAGTCACCTAGGACTCAGGAGAAAGACTGCAAGTCTTTGTCCTGCTAAGCACAACCAGGTCACCACCACATGACCTTGGTCACTTCACTACTGAAGTACCTTGGCCAGGAATCGCCTCCCCTTTTTCCTGCAGTGTAGATCTGACTTCTGAGGTAGCTCCATTCCACTCATCTTTGTAGTCAGGGAGTTGAAAAGACACCTCTAGAGTGCAGATCATCTTGCCTGTTTTAGACCTACATTATGATGAGATGAATCCTGTCCTGTAAATCAAGAGATGACTTCTCTTCATGATGGCAGGGACTAACTCAGACTTACTAACATGTCCCAAGGAATCCCACTCCTTGGAGCATGATTTAAGCTTAGATCTTAAACACATGGTAACCAACTCCCTGCCAGGGAGACAGACACCTGACAATCACTGCTTGAAGGTCTGCAGTGTTGGCTGAGCTGTAAGCAATAAAGAGCTTAATTCTGTAGCCTAATAAAGACGTTTTGTCACCAGAGAAGACCCAGGAAATGTTGAATCAATTGTCCATCCACATGAAAAAGTCAATGCAAATGGCAGTCTCAGAGTCACCTCCAAAGGGGACAAGAGGACTTGCTGTTCTGGGAAAGATGCAGATGTCAGATATAACAGAATCACAGAATTACACAACATTTTGAGTTGGAAGCAACCCAGCAGGATCATAGAAGTCCAACTCCTGACCCTGCACAGGACAGTTCCAAGAATCACACCACATGCCTGAAAGCATTGTCCAAGTACTTCTGGAGCTCTGTCAGGCTGGTGTGTGACCCCTTCCCTGGGGAGCTGTTCCAGTGCCCAACCACTCTGGATGAAAAACCCTATCCTGACATGCAGTCCATGCAGTCCTAACCCTCCTCTGACACAACTTCAGGCCATTCCCTGGGGTCCTGTCACTGTCACCACAAAGACATCAGTGTCTGCCCCTCCTCTCCCCCTTCAAGCTGTAACTGCAATGAGGTCTCCACTCAGTCTCCTCCAGGCTGAACAGACCAAGTGACCTCAGCTGCTCCTCACACAGCTTCCCCTCAAGGCCCTTCATCATCTTTTAGCCCTCCTTTGGACACTCTAATTGCTTTATATCTTTCTAATACTGTGATGCCCAAAACTGCACGCAGGATGTCACCTGATCTTGCTTCCACTGCTCATACATCCTCCTTTTTTGCCTTATCTCCAAAGGAAAATCCCTGCTCTGCCAAGCCAGCCTTCTGCCTGATCTGATAGACTTGAGACATTTAGGAACTGCCTGCTCCTGTGCCCTTAGGAGGTGCTGCTTAAAAACTGACCAGCACGGATGGACCCCAGCACCTGAAAAAGCTTTTTCTCAGGGAACCTTACTCTCTAGTTCCCTGAGCAGTCAGAAGTCTACTCTCCTCAAGTCCAGAACTGAAGTTTTGCTGGCACTTTTCCTCCTGTTTAAAACAAGTGATTTTAAACTCAATCACTTAATGGCTGCTGTGGCCAAGACAGCCACCAATCTCTACCTCACTCAAGATCCTCTCTGTTAACAAGCAGCAAATCAAGGAGGGCATCTTTCTTGGTTGCCTTTCTTATGATTTAGAGGAATCTCTTCGTTCCTCAAAGATCAATTTATCAGTGTCATTGCCCTGGCTAGGCAGTCTATAGCAGAGTCCTACAATGATATTCACATTATTTGTTAGCAAGTAGTGCTGGTTTTTGGCTCTCCTCAGCACCATCACACAAGGTACTTTCTGTATGAACCAATTCAGTCTATCTAACAGACCATGATTCTTGTTCACACCAGCTGCAGCTTTGTTTCTTAGGTTTCAAAACCCTGAAGAGGTCACTGCCTTCAACATGCTCTCCAACACTCACTCAGGGCCAGCCACCTGCTACCACCACTAATTCTCCAGAATTGCTGCACAGCTCCTTCTGTGGTCATCTGCTCTTGAGCAGGCTCATTGTGACAGAAATGGTTTCTGGGTATGCTCAGCCATAGGTCACAGACAGTACACTTCTGCCTTGCAAAATGATGAGACATCAGATCATCTAGGAGCTATAGAAATTACAGTTATTATTTATTTCTGCCAAGCTCAGGTGCTTCAAATGAGTCTGTCTGCTCATTCATAGTCATTTGCAAAGGATCTACCACCCACAAAAGGTCTCTAATTAACTGTTAATTCAGGAACCACATCATACTGGTGATTATAACCAGCACAGAAAAAGCACATAAAATTGTAAGGGTGGCAGGGATGAGTAGAGCCCAGTCCTCTGCTGTCCAGTAAGCACCTACATTAAGCAGTACACTTTCTCCTACAAATCAGCTCCTCTAAGAGACAAGAACTGCCTTGTGTCCCCAAGCAAAGCTCTCCTTGCAAACAGTCACAAATTATCAATACCCTTCAGCTAGGCAATCTCACCACGGGATTTTAAAGCCCATTTACCAGAAGGGACTGTCTGCAGCCAGCTGGAAATGTGATGTGGCTGCTGAGAGACAGAGTCCCCAGCCCACAGATGGAAAGCAGGGAGGCAACACTCAGCAGATGGTGGGGGCAAGGGACAGCCACATACTCCCTTTTTAGCTGCAGCTTTCAGTGAGGGTGAGAAAGAATCACTCACAATTTTCAGCCTTGGAGCCACATGATAAAAGCCAGCAATGTGCTCCAGGTGCTTCCCCTTCAAGGAGGCTTTGCCAGCCAGCCATACACTGACAAGCCACAGCGCTTCAAATCCCAAATTGTCCAAATGCAATTAATACAAGTCCAACCAAAACAAGCTCCCAGCAGTTCTTAACTGAAATTCCCCTTTGCTTCATGTTCTCACACCATAATGAAAACCACAGTGACTGGGCAGAACAGATAGCATAATTTCTGAGTAATCACTGATTAAATACTCCCAGTAACCCATGAAATAAAACTCTCCTGCCATCCTTAGATATTTGACCTGGTTCACTAATGGCTTGAACACACAGTCTCAGTGCCTGGGAAGCCAGGCTCACAGCTGCTCTGGACCACCAGGCTGAAACTGAGCTGCTCTTGCACCCTGCTGAACCTGACCCACCACCTGTAACAGGATCCTCTAGCTCTTTTTCCTTTCTTTTTCTTTTTTTCTCTCTTTTTTTAAGACCTGCTTACTTCACAAGTCATAGCTTTTTCTCTCAAGAACTTTCCACACTACATTAAGATCTCCAAAGGCAGACAGTTTACATTACTTGAAATATGACAGTGGCCACAGCTCAAGAGCCCTGTAACAAGGGTGCAAGTCAGTCTGGCTCCCACCACAGCAGCCTGACACTTTCCTGAGGGGTGCCCAACTTCCACTCAGAAAAGGCTCAATGGTTTATGCAGATAAAAGCAAAATTTTTTTTTTTGCTAACAATATTTTGTGCTAACAATATTTTATGCAACCACTGATCCTTTTCCCCCACTCTTTCAGCAGCAGAAGAGACAACAGGGAGCTAAACTGCTACAGGACAAAGTGTCCCCCACTGGCCTGGTCCCACTGTCATCTACATTTGGGCTGGCATGTGGGGCACACAAGGGAGTGTCCTTCCCATGGAATCTAGTTTATTTGGGAAGGAAAAGACAGATTGATACATACCTGGATTTTTAATCTGCAGTGTAGTCAAGGTACAACCAGAACTTCCACTTAAGACTTGTATAGTCTTAGTTCCCTCTTAATTTAAGGTTTAAATTCAGTCTTTAAAATAAGAATTAAAGAAATCAGTCTCTTCTCTTGTCCTTACTTGTATTTGCAAATCCCGAGACAGAGGAGAAAACAAAGCACAATAAAAAAGAATGATCTGCAGAAAATCACTTCTCCCTATTATTTTAAACCATATTTATTTATGCCAAACTTCATGCAATTATACATATATATATGTGTATATATATGCACATAAATATTGTATGTACATTTATATGTAAATGAACACATTATTCTATGGTTCACCGTTATCCTGAGTGATAGGATGACCAGAGCCAGATAGACTGCTGACAGACTATATTCCTAGCTAAATGTAATAGGCCATTCTTTCTGAAATATCTGATTTTCTGTCCCAGCCTTTGTTGTTCTCCTCATTCCCAAGGATGAGGTATTGTGAGAAGGATATTCCTAAGTCAGTGCTGCCAGGTGCCTGACCTGATGAGAATACCTTTGTGCAAACAGATATGTGAGGTTTTTTGGTTTAATCAGGCCTTAAGAGAAAGGTTTGCACTGTAGAAATCTTTCATGCATTATCTGGTTTTAATTAGGGGCTTTAATATCCATCAGCTTACAGGCTCAATGAAAAGGCTGTTGCTAAGAAGGTACTTTTACAAATCAGTGCTTTTACAAATTAGAATTGCTACTGAAAAAAAATATAAAGAGGTATTCTTAGGGATTTAATCATGGGCAACTTGGTTCTGTTCTCACTACTATAAATGCCAGTCCTAAGGATGAAGCTGACTGACCACAGACTGAACATATGACCTGATTCCCAAATTTCCTATGGGAAGGAAAGCTTTTCATAGCACAAGGCAAGCAATACATGGGTAGCACTGCCTTCCCAGTGGCAGGCAACCCTTCTGCATTTTCTACAAATGTTTAATATACAGGACAGCCTAGGATCCTGGCATCTTTTAACTGAAGGACACTGAGTTTTGTCATCTTCCCTGCTTTCCTGTGCCTTCCCAGCCTTCTCCAGCATATCAGTTCTCAAAAAGGAATGCAGAACATGTTCCTTCCACTGATTCTGATCAAACCACTTCTGTTGTAGACATTCATAAGATGTTATGGGCAACTTCACCTTTTTAACTTGCAGGATTAATTCTTTCTAGTTAAGTGAGACTGCACGCACAGCTGAGTGCAGACAAAATACAGGGCAACTTGCCATTTAAAAAAATATTATGAATGCTATTTTCCTGAAAAATAAGAGAAGTAGTCTAATGCAGGAATTGCACTGACTAAATAGAACTTTTTTAAAATATGCATGAGCTGTCATTCTAGGTGTTCTTGGCATTTGAACATAAAAACTGGCATTACATTCCCTGTTTATGACTTCTCCTACCAGTGAAGAGCAAAACAGGTAAAGCACAACTGCAGGATTATTAGTTTTCTTTAATTTCAGGAAAATTCTCATTCAGTGTTAGAAGAAAGTAATGGATTTTTTTTTTTACCTCTTACAAGAGAAAGGCTATTTTTTCCAGTGGTTTTTGATTCTCGATTCCAATTTCTCCTCCACAGTGCATACAGACTACTCCACAGTGCATTTTTAGTTTCAGATACACCATGAGTTTCCTTTTTATGTTTATCTCTCACACAGTCTTTAGAAAGCACTATGCACTTTTGTTTCTAGTTGAAACTAGAGACAAAAGATATAACTTTGCTGCTAAAAACAGGTATTTTGATTTCAGTATTAGGTAGTTCAAATCTAGAAAAAATAACTGGGCAAATATTGCCTGTATATATTTATAAAAACTCATTTGATACTAACTATTGATCCCAGAAAATAGTTTCCTGTGCTGTTTCAAACAATATCTTTGGGAGTGGAAGAGTCTGAATGGGGAGCAGGCTCAGTGAGCATCAGTCAACAGGCAGCATGCTGCCATCCAGCTTCCTTCCAAGTATCCTCATCATCCAGCCCAGTACAGATAATGCTCTTTGACCCATGCAGGTCCATGGATGGCAAACAGCAGACCACAGCTGGCTCAACACAGGCCAATTCAGAACTGCTCTGCAAGCCACTGCTACTGATCCCCCTCAATATAGCAAAACCCCAGCAAATAGCTCACAGAATAAGGGCCAAAATTAATTATCCTGTATAACTCACTTAGCAAGCTGAGACTCCCACAGGAACTCCAGCTCAGCAGGACACCAACATAGGAGCCATCTGGTCTGACACTCTACATTTTGGGTCAGGTTCCTATAAATGACCAAATTAAATAATTTGAAGCTCCTCATTTGATGGTGCAATGTACCCTCTCATCTTCTTGTAAATCAACTAGTGCGTAATTATTTGGTATGATCTTACTATCACTTCTCATTTGTCCATTCAGTAGTGGGAAAAATAGAGTAAGACAGAGATTTAAAGGAGGAAAACTTTAGCTGACTCACCTTTTCCAGTGCTGCTGCATGTAGCTCTCCAAACTGCTGCTAATTTATTGCCCTTCCTCCACTGTAGTGTCTGAACTATCACATTTTTAATTAAGAGAAATGAAGAGCAGCTGAAACAGCTGGCCAAATGGTAACTGTGGTATCTGCACATATTTAAACAATGCTTTGTAGTAGGAAAAATGGATGTCTTAAAAAATTAAAACCACAAGGGGCTACATGATTTTAACTGAAATCTGTGACTTGTGAAGCAAAGCAACAAAGTGCCAGCACAGAATCCATTTGCTGGATGAATTGCTTAAGTCCATTTTGAATTATTGTGCTTCAATGCAGGTAATATCCTTGCAAATGTCTGTTCTTCCATCTACACCTCTGTGTTTGCAGCCCTTATTCAGGAAATTATTAGTTCCAGCAGGAGGAAGAATGAGGCCAAATAACCTAATTAGCTTAAAATGAAGCCTGAACACTTAAAATAAACCACACTTATCTGTGATAGAAAGGGACTGGACTGACAAAGGCTTAATTTCATGGAAAGTCACCATAGCCCCAAACACAAAGTAGATTGCTTCACTAGGGTAACAAAGACTTATTATCGTATTATCACAGAGTATTATTATTAATACCCTCATTATTAGCACACTTCATGCATTATGATCTGACCTCAGACTAAACTGGCAGGCCCTGTATTTCACTGTCAGCATGATAAACAGCATGATAAAGCTCCAAAAAGTTCTCACACTGGCTAATTCTTAAAGCATCATTTTATCAATGTAACAGTTACTACGTTCAATATTTACAAGCAGTTCTGCATATCAAAATATCTTAATACTTGACAAGGCAGCTGATGGCTGGATAGCAGGTATATCTGTCTTCAGAAGCTCTGGCCAGGCATCAGGAAGAAGTGAAAGACACACAAAAGCAAAAGCCCACATTTTGGAATCTCGCTGGTGCCTCCTGCTTAGGCAGCACTCAACAACTTCACTTCCAGGGACTATTTCCCTTGGCATTTGGGGAGTGCTTTCTGAAGCTATGTTGGATGAAGAGCAATTTGGTTCCTGCTGCACTGCTACCTTACTGAGCAACTGAAGTCAGGTTTCCACAATAAAGTGTGAGTGTGTGTGCATTAATATTTCATCAAAACCAGGCATTTTATTTCTGGCTTCCGAAAAACAAGTAGTAACATACTATGAACTAGCTGGGGTAATCAATGAAGGCAGAGGAAGAGCACAGCAACTGTGACATGCATTACTGTGTGTGAATTCCCTTTTCTAATAGAAGTGATGAAAAATACAGAATTATGATAGAGATGTATGAATAATGAATGTTTTCTAAACGTATTAACTCTGGTGAGATCACAATATAAATCGGTATTCGCAGAATTTACAACCATGCTCACTTAAACTTCCCAGAGCCAACCAGCATCAGTGCACTCATGCACCTGCACAGACACACTATTCCCTGCTCCTTTTCATAGCCAGGAGCCACCCAAGGCTCCTGCAGCCCAGACCACAACTATTTCTGAGCCAGACTGTGAGGAAGCGCTGTCCTGGCAGTGCCAGCACAGGTGGCCCGGCACTTCAAACACTTCTCCCTGTGGCAGGGGTCTGGCAGCACAGGGTGCAGCCTGCATCCTCCATCCTGTGAACTCAGATATTTCTGTACCCACAATGCCCTACAGGCTGTGGACATGTCCAGTAAAGCTACTCAAACTAAGCTGCAATTTGTTATTTAAAAGCAACAACTGAAGGATGCTATTTTACAGATGCTAGCTCCTACAGCAATACAGTGAATGTCCTGCTGTAGTTGGGCCTATTAAAAATAAAGAATGTATTTTTTTTAAATATCCCAATAGTAAAGAAACAGCAAAATTATCCTCTAATTTTTGTAAAATTAATTTCTAGAAAGTCCATGACATTACATTTCCTGAAATTTCAAAGGAAACAGTCACACAAGGGAGATGTTCTTTCAGAACTTGCCACTGCACACTGAAGAAATAGGTTATACATAAAAGCAAAAGGGGTTTAATAGACTTATTTCACAGTTAAAGAAAACCAAATCACCAACTAAAGGTGAAAAGAAAATGGGGAGGCAGCCTGACTAATGAAAAATCCATGTATTTCAGTGATCTCAAATGTTATGAAATTTTGATCATAAAATATACCACAGCTCTTTTCCATATAAATTTTCCAGTCATCTCAAACTACTTGCTAGGCCATGCTAACTAGTAAAATATCTGTGATTTAAAAAAAAAAAAATATTAGTACTTTTGCATCAAGGGGAAAAATCACATTGCTAAGATGTTTACCTTGTTTTATTTCTGCAGGTTTTATTCTTTCCCATGCAGCTGATTTCTCCCCACAGGATATCGACCTTTATTACTTGCTGACAACATGTCTGGCAAATAGCTTTCTGCTGTGGTAGCTGAGGTTGAGCCATCTGTTTTTTCTCTAGAGAGCCATGCCTTATTCATCATGGCATTTTTGTGTTCCATTCCCTGGGCAATTGCACCTGCATGCTGATTTCCCATTTGACCCCCAAATACATCATCCTGTTCCGACAGCCGATCCCTCCCCTTGGCGGCCCAGAAGGCGGCAGGCGCCGGGGCCACCGCAGCATCCTTCATCCCGAAGGCAGCAGAGGCCAGGGGCTTCCTCGTGGATCGTGGGCAAGCTGGGACCAGCCCAGGGGTTTGAGCTGGAGGGGACAACTGAAGGTATCTGAGGAGGGAAGGAGAACAGGAACCATAACCTTGGATGTCCCAGTGTGCTGCTGTATGTTTTCTAGGAAACAGGACGCTCTATGCACTGTGGCTGATTTCAGCCACATATATATATTCCTCCCATATATCTGTACAAGAGGCCCATGTCCTCTTTCATTGGGACTTAATTAAAGCTCATATTATTTATATAAAAAATAATCTCTGAGTTCAGGAAGATCAATCAAAGAGCTACTTGCATTCTGCTCTTCATAACAGTTTTGTTTATGGCCATATTTTCATTGGTCTTTTTTTCTGTGTGAGTGTGAGAGAGAAGAGGTCCAGGAAACTTGATTTGAACTGTTACATATATTCCCTGGACT
This sequence comes from Urocynchramus pylzowi, assembly GCA_013397555.1. NCBI lineage: Eukaryota > Metazoa > Chordata > Aves > Passeriformes > Fringillidae > Urocynchramus > Urocynchramus pylzowi. The sequence goes on along the minus strand of VZRH01000792.1, from coordinate 1,022,157 downwards.
AAGTAACTTGTTATCAGAATTCTGAGTCACTATTCCATTGCATAATAAATTACTTAACTAAAAGGAAATCTCAGTATCTTCCATGTTCTTTTCATTGATGCCAAAAGCAAAAACTATGCTTTTAATTGTTTCATTGCATTTATTTTAATCCAAGATTACAAAGAAAATTCACTAGAGTAATATTTTTAACTACTCTACCTAACTGGCTCCAGTAATTGCATATTTGACTTTTGTTTCCATACAAGTATGAAGAGGTTATGTTGTCTCAGAGAGGCTGAAATCTCTTGCGTGTTTAGTTTAGCAGCAGACTGTCACAAATGCAATTGCAATTGATCAGCTCTGTTCTTAACAGGATTCCTGCAGTTAATGGAAATTACTATAAAGAGCTTCAGGGCATAGGAATAATTGGATCACTAAAAAAAAAAAAAAAGAACTGGATGGGAAAAAAGGTAGGACAAGATCAACATAACAACTTTTTCTAAAACATCCAACAATTTGCAAAGATTATCTTACCATAAAGTAAGATACATCATGATGAAATCAAAATATTTTAATTATTTTTATAAGCCCCAAGCCCCTCTTAAACAACAGGAAAGAAAATGCATAATGAAAAACATTACAGTTATTATTGTCAGCTTGTCTAAACTAACAATCAACTGTGCATCTCTGGAAGGAATCATTCAAACATCTGTATCTTCTGCCAAGAATAAGAGATTTCTGAACTAAAACCAGTGAGAGAACTTTTACTGACCTGGCAGTTTTCATGACAGTTTTCTCTCAGCTCTCCATGCAAGGCTGTGATCCTCTCTGGGCTTGTACTGCAACAGGAGAGCCAGCACACACGTTTGGGGTGAGGGGAGAACTGTGGGGGCCATCCATCCCTGGCTGAGAGTTTGCAGATGCTGACCCAGTCATCCCTTTCTCTTTGGCACGAGCCACACCATCCTCTGGCTGCCCACTGGCCTGCAAAACGTCTGTGGAGGAAGGCAGCATCTGCAGGAGAAAATAGCATTTTAACAAATTCAAGATAGATTAAGCTTTCCAATGCTGCTCATTTTGGATTAGTGGAAGCCAGTTGTATGAGTTCAGTAAAAGAAATATTCACATAAATTAACTGTAAATAAACGATATTTAGCAAAGTAAGGGAAAAGATAACGCACCGATTATTTCAGATGTAGAGCATTCCTGCACCTCTCTAAATAAAGAATCCTGTATTCAACAAGTCAAAACAAAGTATTCCTCAAAACAAAACAAAAAAGATCTCTAAGCTTTAACTACAGCTGAAAACTTGCCTTGGGCTATTAAGAAAACCTAGATTAAAACTAGAAAAAAAATCCTAATTTTAAAAATTATCTCAGTTCTCTTGAAGAATCTAAAAATTTTTAACAGGATTCTTTTACAAATATATTTTCTCACTCCACACTGTACAACTAATTCAGGCTTGTCTACCTATGCTCAAGAAAGTTAAGCTGAACAGACTCCAAAAATTTGTTACTTCAACTGCATGAACCCTTGTCCAGACCCTGCTATTCAAAACAAAAAAAATATTAATTCAGTTGATCTTATTTCACGTCCAAATCAACTTTAACACCAGAGCAAACTATCCTTTTGAAATACCTTCACTGAGCTGCAGACAAATTTAAGAGAGAAATGGCAGTTTAATTATGTACATTTTGCAACAGTTGCAAGCTGATCTCCCAGAATACAAATGACTACTACAAGGTAGTAGCATCTTATCATTCAAAACTGAATTTATTATACATATCATATCACTGTTGCATTTTTTCTTGAGATTGCCATTTCAGCCTTTCAGTTTTTGAAGAGTTACTTGTTTATTTATAAAATTTATACACCTCGTTATGCATTAACATCTCATTGCCATTACTCCTCCTGCAAAAGCTCCAGAAATGCAGATACATATATATGCCAGGTCAGGAAGAATTACTTAAAAGAAAACACATTTTACTTAAAATAATATATTGGTTTTGCTCTGTGCATCTTTATTGAGTTTTAGCTACATCACTTGTGTCCATTAAAAAAAAGAAAGATCAGAGGACACTGAAATGCAGTAGCAGTGCAAAATTGCTCTGAAATGACCCAACAGAAAGATGAGCATTTATTGACAAGCTCCAGCATCTAAATATAGTTATTTTATGACATGAAGAAGAACACATGGTGTTTTTGTTGTTGCCATTTCACTTCCTGTTCTTGGCTCCCCACCATGAGCAGAGGGAACCAGTTCTGATGAATTGTGGCCATTGGTCTCATTCAAAGTACCCAACACAAGCGTGTGTGGCCAGCTGAGACACTGCCCAGCAGCAGCTTCCACCTGGATCCTTTATTTCAGGCTGAACAACAGGCCAGGGAACAAGGCAGGCACATCCAGGAACGGAGGGAACCACTCACGTTGGTCAGTTTGGGGCAGAGAATTTAGATTGCTGCTCTTCCTTAAAAGGTTTGCTTTCTCTGTTACAGAGGGGGCCTGTGATGTCATCTGGATGTTGCATTTGTTTAGGCAAGGTGGCATGAACACCCAAACATATCCTAGCATTGCAGGCAGAGATCAGTTGGAAAGTGAAAGCTTTACATTTGGATGTTCCCCTCCAAACACAGGAGCCCAAGGCAGCTCCAGAAGTCCTTGGTTTCTAACCAAGGTTACAAGTCCAGTATATCTCCCCATCACTCACCAAAAATGTCAGCTGGCTTAAAGCAATGAAAGGTCAGCCCTGAAATGTTTTGAGGCATGAAGATATCGGATCTAAAAATATTTGATGATAATTTCCTCACTACAGGAAGCACAGTTAGAGGCATTTGTGGTGATAGATGAGAGTGAGCAGGAGCAGAACAAGTTCTGGAGCTCAATGACCCATGCAAAGGCAAATCGCTGTCCTGCTCATAGGCAGGGGAGCTGGTAAAGCTGCCAGAAATAAACACACCGCCAAATCAAAGCTCTGACACTGGCACAAGTGATTTCTAGAAAAATAACCTCCTTGCAGGGTCATTTCCTTCCTTCAACACTTTACCCCACAAACCCTTTTGCCTCTTGGAATTAGCAAATTCTTCTGCAGCCAAAGAAGTGACACTCAGCAGAAAGCAGGGTTAATGCAAACCCCAGTGAATGAAGATGCTACTACCCTGACAAAGATTTCACAGTATAGTCTGCACTATATTTGAAAAATGGTATGAGTCTCTCAAAAGACTCATCTCTGGTGTGTCATAAGACTAGCACTAAAGATTGCATTTCCTATAGCACTAAGGAAGCAGCTAAGCAAAAATTCTGTTTTGTCTGAATTGCCCAGACATTAACTTGTTCCTTTTCAGGTTGGTTCATTTTTATTATCAATTTTTACTATATTTATTCTATTTTCCTATAATTCTTTTTCTCTCCTCTCAATTTTCAACAAATTATCCCACCTAGGAAGAAATGAAAATATTGTGATATTTGACCAAACTGACAAGAGTGTAAACTTGCATAATGCCGAGTTCTAGAAAGGATTGCTATTAAAACCAAAAAACATCAGCTTCCCCCAACACTACAAAAAAATAGTGTCAGAGAGATGAAAATGTTTTCATTTATCTGCATATTTTTAATTGTACATTTTATGTTAATCTAAATTCTATCATTTACCAGAAAATAAAGGAAGGTTAGTTTTTAAAGCTTTTCTTTTTTTAGTCATGGCTATTCCTGTACTGGCATGTGTTGCTCTACAGAAATTCATGCTGTTGTCCATGAACTACAGCAAAAACCACTGCTAAAATATCTGTACTATGCAGTCAGGAACTAGATCTAAATCTTGTCAACTAAACCCAATTGTACTTTCAAAGGGCACAAACCTTGAATAAGAACCTTTTCCTCAGCCAGCACAAATTCTTGAGATCCCCTCTATCCAAACAATCACTTACATAATTATTAAACAGCTTTATCAGTTATTTCACTGGAAAGCCCAGGCTGCCACTAACTTTTCATCTGTATTTCATGCCTCTCAGTATTTTTAATAATTTCTCTAAAGGTCCAAAATAACATATCTCTCAGCAACTTGACCCTTCTTTTAAAAAATTAATGTCCCATTTGGACAATAACAATTCCACTTCTTCATGCTTTTGGAACTCCAACAATTCAAGCCACTTTTTTTGTAATGTCAGGTAAAAAAAAGTCTCTTCCTGCAAAAAATCCTTTGTCTTGAAAGATTCCTTGCTCTTGATCAGCCTTGTCCCAAAAAGACTGAAAGCCCAAAGTTAAATTCTTTCTCCCTTCTGAGGGTGGGACTCATTCAACCAAAGTGTATCTCCCCTGGCCCCCTTGACAACCACTGGAGTCCAACTTCTGCAGCTCTCCCCACCTTATCACAGACTCACAGGATGGGTCAGGCTGGAAGAGACCACTCTGGGTCATCTGGTCCACCCTCCCTGCTCAAGCAGGGCCATCCCACAGCACATGGCACAGAATTGTGTCCAGATGGTTTCTGAAGAGTTCCAGTGAGGGAGACTCCATTCCCTCCCTGGACAACCTGTCAGTGCTCAGTCATCTGCACTTACCTAAAGCAGGTACATAAAATGGGCAGGATAATTCCCTGGAAGAATGTCTTTCTCTGCTTTAACTATGAAAATAAATAGATTAACTACCACAGGTACTGTCAGAATTACAAATATCATATAGGAAATGTATCTCATCCTCAGTGCCAGAAAAGCCTCTGACCTTAACAGCCATGCAAACCATTTTAAAGAAAGCATCAGAGAATTTTATTTCAGGCCTATTATCTTCAAATACAGTTCACTGTAAACTTGCAAAGTAATGAGTAGAAATACAAACCAATAAACAAACAAAAAGCATTGTTATACCAAAACATATCTCAAAAGAAATCGCTTGACAGAAAGAAGAATTAAGCTATGCTGTTCTGAGCATTTAATCCCTATTCTGTAAAACAATTCACTGCACTGGACACATTCCTTGCCTGGAGCTTTCCATCCATAAGGTATAAGATGACTGCATGAAAAGCATTAAAAAGCACTACCATTTATCCCTACACTCCTTGCACAAATTCCCTTTCAGCCCCAAGAAATGAGGGCAAACAGTCACAATGGTTTCAGATCCACTATGGAAAGAATATATAAAATATATCATCAGGTCAAAGTGTTCCAGCACAAGAGAAATTGGATGAGCAGCATTTTCCATTACAGACATCCAGACAGAGGCTGTTTGCTCAATCATTTCAGGGAAATAATTAAACATACTCCTTTTTCTCCACACCTAGCCCAAAAGAGAGAGAAAAGGACCAAAACATTGCACAACTGTACTGGCTGGGCTGAGTCCACAGGAAAGGGGAGCCAAGCTCACTTGGTCCTCTGTGTGGTTCTCTGATCCATCCAAAGCAGCATGGGCACTGCCTCATGCTCAAGCCAGCCAGTCTGGGTAAATCCTGCTCCTTAAACTGCAAGTAGACACCTAAACTCAGGAAAAAATTCAGCCTCCTCTTTCACATGTCCTATCACTCATCTGGAACATCTTCTCTTGCTTCCCACTTTTACCATCCCAAGTAAAGCAGCTGTTGCAAAGCTAAGCCCCAGTCCTTTTTTGTTTGATGCTCCATGAACATGAATGTCCAAGATCAGCTGATGAATGCTGTCCTGTGTTCTTTTCACTGGGAAAGGCAGAACAACAATAACTGTTAATAATGTCCATGAATTAATTCTACAAAGGCAAGAAAAGAAAGATGAGGCCAAGGTCCTTCCAATTAAAAAAGAAATCAACATTCAAAAGGAGGTGATTAAAATGGGACATGACAAAAGGCCAAACATGGACACACATTTTGTGTCTGACACTGGGCATGTGAATCCCAGCTATGGCCCTGTGCCAAGTGCCACGTGTACCCGCTGGAGGCAGCCCTTGTCCCAGGAATGTGTCCTCTTCAGCCACATGCTTTTTATTTTCCAGACAAAAAACAAGAAAAGGTTTTAAAATATTTCTATTGCCAAAATTTATTATCGCTCCACTCCAATGGGCTGAAATGGTTTATCAAATATTTTAAAAAGAGAATATGCTTTAGAAATTAACTTCTTTGTGCCTCCAGAAATTTCAAGTCCATATTAGACATACATTGTCATTCCAATGACTGCCCAAAAGATGACTTTTTTCAAAGCTGAGAGGCAGCATTTGTTCACCATCCTGCATGGAATTTTTGCTTTCATCAAAGTGACATAGGTGGTGGATGAAAAAGAATTGAAATAAAACCCTTTCTGTGCAATCATATATGTTTATTATGATGAAAACCAACTAAAATTAAATTAAATTATACTAAATTGCTCAATTAAACTAAATTACAAATAAAGAGCTTCATGGTGTACAGTTTAATCATGAGGAAAAGTAATTCAAAACCTAGTCCTCTTTACAGAGACTTATTAAGAGAAGGAAAACTGGCTTTCTTTTATGAACATATTACTCTAGCATATATCTGACCTCACTGAAGAGTGCACTGCTAGAACAAAATTATGAGATACTACATGATTCAAGCACATTTTATTTCTCACTCACAAACATTTGAATGTAATGCTGGGCTGTGAAAATAATCAAGAATGACAAGCCTCAAAATGTATGCTGCTCTGCTGAACTGAACTGATGGAAGTCTTGAGTTAGTCAGCAAAATAAAGCCAGAGGGACAACAGGGATTTATTATGTGTGAGAGCAGAGCCTTGAACACTGAAAATGAAGTCTGCAGAGAAGCTCCAAAGACAGTGGGTTTTGCATAACTCTGTCTTCGTGGTTTAGTATTTTAATTGGGATGAAAATTAGGGAGAAAATACTTCTGGCAAACAGAAGGAAATGACCAATCATCCATTGTGTCCTGGATAAGCAAAGAACTGGAGTTTGCCTTGGTCTGTAAGTATGAGTATCTTGGTGGTGCCCATAAGTTCCCCACCAAAGCTGGGGCATCCCAGCACCCAGCTGAAGCAGCTCTATCCCCTCTATACGTAATTCCATGTACAGATGAAAAAGAAAAAAAAAAAAAAAAGAACTCTTAATAGAACTATGAACCAATTTTTTCTCTGAGAACATGACTCAAAGTTTTTTACTGAACTATAAAATGCCAGGCACTGAATTGAATACAGAGTCCCCTTTCCCTTCAAAAGGCTCTGGATCAGTTCTTCATGCATCACTGCAAACTTTGAGCTGAAATTCGTCAGTAAGTGAAGGCACAGAGGTTTGCTGCCAGTGTGTGACAGGTTTCCACTTGTTACTGGCTCCAGTAATGAATAAAGCCAATTGCAAATCTTTAATTTAAGAGGGAAAATAAAAGAAAATAAAAAAAAAAAAAAAAGCAATCCACCAGGTTTTGTATAGTAGAATTCTAATGTTAGGAATGCTGAAGGAGTGAAAAACTGAGGGGAAGGAAGGAATGAGCTTTCAAAGGAATTTTATGTAAGTGGATGTTGGGCATAGCTCTGGAATCTTAGATGTGAAGTCCAGTGAGAATAAGAGTTGAAAGCAAGAAATAAAACTTCCAAGATGAAAAGTTAGTTCACTTAAACATATGTCTACAGAATTCAGTACAAGATCTTTGAAACCAAAGGAATGTATCACATGAATATGAAACAGTCTCTCTTTTTTTTTTTTTTTAATTTTTTTTATTGTAAACATTATTAAATTAGTAGTAGTGAAACTTGGACATTTTTTCATTGAAGTGTCTTCCACTGGAAACCTGATGCATAGAAATAGACATTTTTCATGAGAACATGCAACTCTTCCTTGATAGGAATGTTTCCCCCTGTTATATGTGGAACTATTTATCACAGACCAGAAGAGTCTCAAGCTCAGTGCCAAGACACCCAGCAAGAGCCAGTCTGTTCTTTGCATGATAAAAAACTCCAGGCTGGAATCCTATTTGTGCCTCAGCCTAAGTGAGACCTGTGGCCACTACAGAGCTAGACACCATGGGAAGGGGCTCATGCTCCACTCAGTATGAACAGTTAAACATCTGTCAAAGCAGGGGATTTAATGTGGGGCTCTGTGCTGCAGATAAGTTCACTGGCTATCAGAATATGTATTTAATCTAATTCTCTCTCGTTGAACCTGGTAAGTTTTGTGATAATTGAACATTTAGGGAGACAGTGCGAGTGTGGACAGTATTTTGATATTTATTGTGTTGGCAAGCTTTACTAATGCTCATCTATCACAGGAGTGTCTGAGAGAGTCTGAAGGCAGTGGAGTACTATCTCCCTTCTGACAAATGAGCTCCATAAAACACTCCTGTGCAGTGGGAGCTTGGGTGAGGCAGTGGTGGACCCACACTTGAGGTACTCAAGGAGACACAGCCAGACACAGAGTCCTGTCCCATCCTGCAACCAGGAACCAATCCACCTTTTCCTTAACATGCAGTTAAATTGCTTTTTGCCACAAAAACAAGTATGACTGATAGCTTGCAACACTTAGTAATACTGTAAGAATAAGCTCTATCAACATGATACAGAATAGCACTCAGTGTGTAAAAATGCAAAATCATCAGAAAAATAGGTCTGTGGATTTACTATACTATATCCCATTTCGAGCATCTTCTGCTGGTGAAAATGTCAAGTGTCATTAAGATAAATTATTTTTATGCATTAATTTTGCAGTGCATTGTGTCAGCTGAAGTACAATATGTAGTATGAACCAATATGCTGTGTTCTGTTGTGACAAGCACACAATATTATACAAATGTGTAACACACAGTGTTTCCTCCCCCTACCTCACTTTTAACCAAAAAGATTCTATTTGAGTGTACTTGACACAAACACTACCAAATATTATTTGGGTACTTTTACAGGCTTTAAAAAAAATAAGAAACAGAAAATCAAAAAAGAAAAAGAACTTGTTGACGGACACTGAAGTACTCCAAGGGAATTCCTGTTTCTTCAGGTTGCCAGATTGATATTCCTGTCCTTAAGGAAGTCTTCAAGTAGGTGTAACTCCAAAATTAGGAAGTTTATTCCCAGCATCCAAGATATTAATGACAATATTGAGTAGAACCAGGTGTGAAACAGACTGCTTCCCACTTTTGCCTTGCCAGAGAAAGACAAGTGACTAACTCCCTTTCAAATACAAATGTCCACTGAATTGACTTAAGTCTTATTCATTGTTGACCTTTCTTTTCCTGACTTCTTCAGAAATCTGAAACAATGCATTGTGCAGGAAAGAAATGCAAAATTCATGTTTAATATAAAACTGGGTCATATGTGCTGCATTATCCATCAGATACTTAGTCAAAATATCAGGGGAGTGTTTCTTGCATGGAACATTGATGCACTTTGCCTTAAGGTCCTGAAATTTAGACCCTGCCTACAACAACAGTGAAATGGCCAACTCCACTGATTTGTCTGAAGCAATACTTAGCAATGAAATATATTTTATAATTACACATTAAGTCTCACTAAACACTTTGAAAACCACCACTTAATTCAATAGTGTGCACATGAGGATCCTACAAGGAACTAGGAGCACTTACCTCTTGATCACACATTGGTGTAAAAGCAACAATGTACTCTGCCAGGGTCATGTCATTCACCAAGTTCTTCATCTCTTCATCAAATGCAGAGTTAATAAATCCCTGCCTGTGGAATTCATCATGCATTCTCCTAATGAAGCTGTTCCTTTTCTGGCACTTTTGGGTGAGGCAAGCCAGCTTAGCCTGTGGGGCACAAACACATAAACATTCCATGGCTCTGCCATTTCACTCCCTTCTGAGACTGCAAGATTCCATTTTGTGTCTGATCTGTAATTCCACATTTTGACCCAAAGCTATAGACTGTACTCCTATGTCTCCACATTATTAGATGCCTCCACACCTTCAAGAGCAATATATATGCACAGATAAACTGGAAAGAGATGTTCCCTTTCCATGTGCAAGGTCTCCCTTTTGACAGGCTGAGTGTAACCTTGCAATAATGCCCGTGAGCCCTTGCCTAAGGCAAAGGCCAGCAGCATCCAGCTAATCAGGGACAGCTGCACAAGGAAGGCACAGGCACAGAAGCCTGTAAGCAAAGGGATACCTGTCACCATTGTGACATGAAATAACACAACTCACACAAGGTGTTTCAGCATCCAAACAGGAACAGGAAAAGAGAGCTTTATTTTTCAGACTTTAACATTTATAGAATTCTAAAAGTGACAGTGGATCGGAGAATGACATTGTTACCTCTCCAACCATACTGGTTAAACTAACACTCTACCAAAATTCTCCTCCTACAGAGAAGAATGTAAAACAATCATTATTTACATGAAAGTGTGTGAGAAACTCCATTATAAGAATATAAACACCAGAAGGGTTAAAAAACCTCAAAAGAACAGGGTGACAGATACCCCTTGTGTAGGTCCTGAATCAGTGTTCAGAGAAACACAGTACCTTCAGAGGAGCTAATGTCAACTTCACTTCAGACTTTCTTTTCTGCAGTTCTTTCTCCTGAAAGGTTGAAAAATATCCTGCATCAATTTATTATTTTCAAAGAACCACTTTGAAGTACTCCAGCAGTTTTTTGGCATTTGTTTTAGACCTGACTCTGAGGTGTACACTTTGCATATCTGTGTGATCCTGTATCCCAAACAAGATGAATCAGTGTAAGGCATGGGTTGCACACAGATAGGCTCTGGCACAAAAACACTGACACATCTGGCACAAAAACACTACTCACATCAGCATTGGTCTTAAAAATTAACAAAGGCTTTTGGATGTTCTTAGATGGAGCCTTATATCAGTGAGGTTATTTATTCAAAGCAGCATCACAGTAAAGATTTGGTATCCTTCATTATGCACTCATGTTCATATTTACTCTGTGAATCTTCCAAAACATTCTTTGGGGGAAAATTTTCCCTTTCTTTATCAATATTATATTGAAAAGTTAGAGAAAAGAGGGGGAATTTTCTGCATGTATATTCTACTCTGGAAAGGAAACATCAACAACCTTTTAGTCTGATACAGATGCTACATGTCCTCTATTAGGAGGTGAAGCAGGATGGGCCAGATTACTTAGTCTGTACCTTATGATTAAAATCTACTGATGGTAACCCTCCTTTCTGATTATCCAGAAAAAAAATACAGTCTCTTGCCACATAAAATCCATTACCATTACGAATCAATGCAGTATTTTTGACAATAAAGTACAGATTCATTGGCATTTATTTTGCCTGACAATCTATATTTCTATAAAGTTTACATGAAGTATATTATATTCATCATTAAAAAAACCCTCATTTATGAGAAATCAGTTATGGTCACATTGTCCTCAGCTAATAAATTGTGGGCATGGGAGGAGTCAGAGCAGGCAGGACAGGGGAAACGTGTCTTTACATTGCACCAGCACTGGGGGAACAAACAAAGAGCTGGCAGTGGGTCCCTGCACTGGAGACATTCAATTCTTGATGAGGCAGGGAGCAACACACCTTGCTGATGCAACAGAACAATTAGGATTTGCCCATTTATATGGACAGCACATTTCACTCTTTACTCACCTACCACCTGATGTGACACCAGACACTACAGAACAGTTTCATTTCACTGTTCTTCTAAGAGGCATCCCCTAACCCATGCCTGAGAGAAGCCACTAACCCTCTTTACAGGACTGGTTTAGAGCAAACCACAGCACAGGATGAGGCTAGGAAAAACAAAACAAAACTACCACCACCAAACAAACAGACAAACAACAACAAAACAGAAACCAAAATTGTAGAAAGATGTGTTTACTGTGGAGAAAGTAGAATGAAACCTGTTCCCAGTAGGGAGAAGACAATAATCTCTTGTATTTCAGAGTAGAAGCATGTTCTACTCGTTGCATCAGGCTATGAAGAACAAAGAGCACCATTGAGAACATGCCATTTAGTAGCTGTTTCAGAGCCTGATGGGCAATTCCAATTTGGCTGACATTGTAACTATTATCCTGTTCCAAAATATAGCTCCCAATAGGAAACAAAATCTAAGGAAAAGAAGTCCTAGGGAGGAATTTGTTTCCACCCAAGAGTTCAGGAGCTGTAGTCACACTTACAGCAGCAGCTTTGCTGTCACACTGTTAGGCAGAGCTTTGCAAATCTTAATGTACCTGCTGTGGTTTGCCAGGTGAAATACAATGCACAAGTGTACAAACTGCTTTTGTCAGTGCATTTGTGCATACATGGGGGTTCTCATCAGAGTAACTACGACAAAAATCCAAACCACACACTTAAATGTCTTACTGAAACTCTTTATGTGTAACACTAGCAGATGAACCAAAAAAGTTAGGAAAACTCTATCAAAATTCTATTATTATCTTGGAGTTTCATAATCTGATATAGTGAAAAAAAAAGAGAGTTGGGAATGTTAAAAAATCCTGACAATTTAAGCCAAGAAGGTGGCTCTGTAAAGAATTTCAGCATCACTGTTCTTGCATTACACTATGGGGATTAATTAGAGCAGAGACTGAATTTTCATGATCATCTATCATTTTTCCATAACATGGATCACTCAGGCAGTTTACATATTTTCCCTATTTCTCTGAAGTCAGGAGTACTTTTATAGGCCTGGAAACCATTTAACTATCCTCAGATTCATTCCAGGAAAGAAAACTATTTTGCTTCTCCCCTTTGAAAAGAGAGATGTAGAATCTGATGTCTAAGCTCACATTTAAGCACACAGAAAACAATTTTATACCTTTTCACACAGCTGAGCCTGAAGAAGTTCCACTTCATTCTGTAAGTCATGAAACTGATTTTGTAATGCAGCCTGGTCCCTGAGCTGGGCTTTCAAGGTCAATACTTGCTGCTCTAATCTCTTACTGGCTATTTTATTCACTTCTTTTTCCTGGGCATCCTTCAATGTGTACACAGGCTAGAGAGAAAATACACAGATTTTTAATTTAGGTGTATAAAACAACAAAAATATTCTTAACCATGTCTTATATCACAAAACTTCTCAATCAATGCAACAACCTACCTTACACATCAAAAAGAAGCAATCTGTTATAAGATGCATGATCCCAAAACTTCATGAACATATTAGCACTAATATTTTGCAATAATCTTAAACTCTTTATATGTAAAGAGTACTTGACCCCTGTGAGAAGAAGCATAGAATTGGATTCTCACAACATTTCTTCAAGGTAAATATCTGTATTTCAATGACTTAATAAATGGGGAAACTGGGCAAAGACAGATGAAGTGACCACATGTGGTCACATAGTGAGTAAGGAAAAAACTCAGAAGTTCCCAGTTCCTGCTTCAACAAGAAGCAATATACCCCTTGTTTTTCTATACACATTTATCTCAGTGAGATAATTCCACTGTCCCAAATATTTTTTTTTCTGGAAGATTATTAATAAACAAATCAGATCTTAAGTAAAAATTTCTAAAAAATATATTTTTTATATTAAAATGTAATAGTAGTGATACAGAGCAAGTGGAAAGAGAACCTTCTGAATTTAACTGCTCCTCCCCCACTCTTCAATTTCTTTTCTCCCCAGTTTCTTGCACTTAGATTGAAAGGATTAGTGAGAGCTTTAGATTGATGGTCAGCATCATAAGGTCAGCTCCTACAAGTGACACTGCCTGATTAAATATATAGATTTAAAATGAGGCAAATCTGAAGGAGAATGAAGTATCCTGAAAAACACTTCTGCTATTATATTAAAAAAAAATATTGAGTTGATACACACAGCTGGTCAAGATTTCTGATAATGTAAGTATCAGTATATAAGCAAGTCTAAAAGATTAAGCTAAAAATTGTAGTCTGACCCATGATATACTGTGGTAAACCCATACAACTTTCTGACAAAACAGAATGATGGTTTCTTTTTAATGGTTACAAACATTGATACATCTGAGAGAGAAGCTTATACTCAGCCCTGATGCACAACACCACAGTAATTTTTTCCCAGCCTTTCTGGCTTTGGCACCCTTGACTACAACACACTGAAGGCACCATTCCACAGGGAACAGCAAACTGAAGTGACAGATCACATTACTCTGCCTGCAGCCCATCACTGCAACACAAATTAAACCAGAAATATGTCACTGTCACAGTGCTCCTCCTCGTGAAGCCAGTGCTCTGTGCACAGCACTGCAGCAGGCTGGATGCTTTGTACCAAACTTTTTGGCTCCCTCTTGTGTCAAGAGAACAATAGGAACAGCTGGACACATCACCATGGATTAGAGCAGGGCTGCAGGGACAAAAGCCTGAGGATGAGTCCATGACATGGTATTTCCCTTATCTTCTCTCTCACACAAAAAGTATGTTAAAACCAAAAGGGAAACACTCCCTAACCGAAGATGCTTTATGGAAAAAAAGGTGGGGAAATAAAACAACTGTGTGAAAGTTAGAGAGAGAAAAGTTCCCTCTTCCCTTTTGCATTTGGCTGACCCAGTAGCCCTTTTCTGTAGTTTCAACACACAAATGAGGCACACAAGATTTATGTATAAGCACTCTGTCAGATGTCCCAGTTTGCAGTGACCATAGGTTATGTAGTCAAGCTCCAGAAGGATAAAGGACCCAGCAGCTGGGACTGGGAAATAACCAAAGGATAACTAAGCCTAAAACATAGCATTTAACACACTGCATTCTTGTAAAACCTGGCAAGATTACTACTTTTTAAAGTTGGTACCTAAACATTAACAATAAAACCAGAATCTTCTCTTCTTATTTGAATTGAGCTTGTCTGAAAACTCAGTGAGGAATTGAGAAGAAATATGACCTTTTTTGCTACAGGCCTTTTTTTTGCAGACAGTCATCAGGAGTTCACTGGGGAAGCCTGGTGCCTTATTTATTGTGTGCATTTCATGCAAAATTCTTCTATTAATTTTTAAACATTACCCTGCCCCCTTCCTGCTCACCCCCATATTTCTCTTAAATTCAATCCAGCACTACCTCAACATCCCAGAAATCTCACCCAAATACTTCTAGACTAAAGCATATTTCACCTGTTAGCAACTTCACTGAAATAGAGTCCTAGCAGTAAGGACTTCAAATATATTATCTTAGCTCTCTTTTACTTGCAATGAATAATATCATGACAGCCTTATGGAGTCTCAGGTGACAACTAGGATCCCTGGGCAGCAGGGCCTGGAGAACATAAGAAATGCAAAAAGTTCTAAAAGACACTCTCAAAACATGGCATATTTCAAACACTTTGGGTTCTAGGCCCAGAGTGCTCACATCTTCACTTCTTTCAAGCATTGCAGCAAGAGGTGTTCCAGAAAAATGAAATTTAGAACAGGAAAAAGCATAAATTACTGTGATTTAGTATATAAGGTTTTATTAGAAACTTTGAGTAATGAAAAAGTGTTATGGTCAAGGGTGGAAAGTAACTGAAAACAAAAACTGCATCACCAGTCAACAAAACTGCCCTCAGAAGTAACATGATGCTAGAAAAGTAGATCATGATCTTTCTTGACAAAAATCTTTTTTTTTAATTTAAGGAGAAAAACTTCTCTCATATTTTAAGGCCTCACACAAACCCACTACCAACAGCTTGGTGTATATTAAAAAGTTTATTTAAAAATGAATTATTGAAATAAAGTTGACCTTTGTTAAGATATATCTACTCTATCTCCTATTCTACTACTTGCTAAATTATGCCAACAAAATAAATATTATTTAGTTAAAACATAATGGACCTGAGTCATGCAGATAATTAGTTCTGCCATCAAATAGTGCAACTGAAGGATAAACCCAGTTCTGTGAAGTACATGGACTGCATCTTTGATCTTGGAATGAGACATCTGTATTCAAAAATTTGACACTAAGCCTACAAGAATCTAAACCAAACAGCATAAGTATTGCATAAATAAATATTGATCAATTGCACTATTGATCAATAAACAGTAATTTGAAAACATAAATTGTTGGAGGGATTTAAAAGTGGCATGGTTTTATAGTGAAAGGCTGACCTGCACTTTTTCCAGTGTAAAAATATTCTTTCAAGGTTGATGAATTTTATTCCCATCTGAGTTGTAGGAAAAATTACCATCTCACTTCACTGACCAACATAATAAACACTAACTGCCCCAGACAGTCCCTAAAAAAAGGATTAAAACCCAATTTCCCAAAAATGAATCCAAAATCTTATCTGCTAGCTTAAACAAAAGAAATGACACATTTCTTTTTCTTTTCAAACAATTTGGGAGTTTATTCTTGTTTAAAATAGATTCTATTGTGTTAGGATGCTACATGCCAATATATCAGAATGACATGAGAAATATTTTAAATTTTTTTATTTGAAAGTCAGAATTCAGCTGTCTAAACACCAGCCCATAGTGTCATGTAGGGTGTACAAGCTAACATGAAATAATTGCCTAGGGCTTCCAAGTGGCTTTGTACACCTTCAGCCAGGACACCCTAAGGCCTTTAAATGGGATAAACAGTGACATTTAGGCAACTGAACTGATCTCAGAATCCTTACCTTTTCCAGAATTTGTTTCTGTTTTCTTCTAAAGCTATATCTATCCAACCTGTTCAAAATGAATCTGCAAATATTTGTAGATTGCTACAAATGTGCTTTTCCACCTAGTAGAAACTGCACATTCTTTGCAGCTCACCAGTTAAGGAGGGCAAAAATAATTACAGGGTTAGCTGAAAAGTCTTTATAAAAGCTGCTTCCACAAGATTATTAAGTAATTAAAAATCTTTCCGTAAAACACTTTATTTTGTTGGAAAATATAAACCTCTATCAATATAGAGAACCACCTGAAAATTAAAAAAAGTTTAATTTACAGCAAAACCAGAATTTCTGTGATATAAACACATTCCAGTGAGATAGAAAGATTTCCTGGATTTTGGGGACACATATTTGGGCCACATGCATCCATTAAAGACTTTGACTTTAATCCACACCATCTGTCCTCAGTGTCATTTTGCCTGTCCAAATCCAGCAATCAGGGCTAGAAGGCCTGAAATCAGGGCAAAAAGGCCAAATACTGGAAACACTGCAGACTCCTCCAAGACCTTTCATTTAGGCCACCTGAAAATGACTTTGGCTAAAGAGAGCAGAACAAGAGCCCTCCTAAACAAAAAAGGTGAGGTGTTTATACTGCCCATGCAGAGCCCAGAACCTGGACTACTCTGCAGACAGATGGTCTACCTTGCATAGCATCTGCTCTCTTTTAAGTTTTCAGTGGCTGGAGAGGCTCTACACTTGCTTCAAATCTATTCCCAATGCCAATAATGGGTGTTTCTGCAGCCAGAACACTCCTCCAAGGACCGTGCTTTTCTCCATGCCATTTACACACATACCATTAATTTGCAGTGCTGCTTTCCCTGCACTTTGTCCCCAGCTTCTTGCTTAAGGTGGTCTAATTCTGAGAGAGCCTGCATCAAACGAGTTTTGGTTTCTTCATTCCTTGTTTCAGCAAAACCAAGCTCTCTGTACCACTTCTGAGCCTAAGAGAAAGAACAAAAATTACTGAGTATAATTAGTCCAGCAGTGGAATCCTTTCTCAATACCAGCTTACAACCACGCATTTCAGGCTGCTCTCTACATCACAGCTTTGTAATTGTTATAAATTGACTAAAATAAATGAAGTTACACAATACACTACAATCTTATCATAAGTCATTAATGCAACTCTAGAAGTATGTCCTATAGAATATCTCACTAGAGCTATGCCAAAAAAATTATTTAAATTTATTTCTAAATGTGAAGGTACCATGAATATTCTGAATAAAGTTTAAGAAAGCAGTGGTGAATGCACACATGATTTCAGAAGTTACATCTTTGAAAGCCCTCAGAGCAAAGCGAAAACAAGTTTTTTATTAGCCGGGCAGGGGAAAAAAAGTTTTCTTGAGGAATGTGCCCTGGTTTTAACTGGGACAGAGTCAATTTCCTCCTTAGCAGCTGGCACAATGCAGTGTTTAATTCAGTATGACAATCAAAACAAAAATGTCAAAAATGAAGACCACAAAGAAGAGGAAAAAAAGCCCCCCATATGCTCACCTTTTAATTTTTTTTTCTAGGCTGCCTTTATTCCACTTACACACACTAACTATAGTTTTGAAAACAAAAGCAAACCTAAACCAAAAACCACAAAGAAGCCCCTCAACAGCTCAGCTGGTTGCCTGACAGCAAGCTCTTTCCTTTTGTGTCATTTTTTCTCCCATCTGGAAGCAAAGGTTTCATATTATTTTAAGTAAACTGAGGAAAGTATTTTAACACACAACTTCCTTATAACACACAAATGGATTAGAGGGACTCAAGTTAATCAGATTTTACAAAAGAAATAAAAATAAAACTGCCCCTTTATGTTCAAAATACAGGGTCAGAAGTCCTTGTCTAACCATCCAACAGTCATCTAAATCCATCCCTTCATTCCAGTTGCCTCACTTGAAAGCTGGGAAGTCTTATAAAGCAGCTGCCAAAGGACAATAATTTCATACAACCACCACGAAAACCCTATTGCTACTTTTCTTTTACATACTCAACACACCTGCTGCTGACAATGGTTTGTCCACAGGGTGTGTGAGTGATGCCTGTTACAACCCCATAAATATATAGCTGCCATAAAAACAATACATTCTGCTTAGATGTGCATGCAGTGGAGATTGACTAATAAAAAACAGGAAATGTGAATATCTAGTGCATTTGGAAAGGCACTACACTGAAAGCTTCCTCAGATGGTGTCAAAAGTGCAGAGTTACATCACACAGACACAGAACTACCCCTCCACACTTGGAAGTCTCCAAGCAGGTGTTGCTGGACTTGGTGTTTGCTGGGGAGAGAAGGGGCAGCATGCCTGGCCATGCCTCTGGATGCAGCAAACCCCTGACAGTGCCAGGCTGCACATGATCTGGCTTCTCACTCAAAATCTGCTTTCAGTTCAGGCTTGCAGTAACCCTCAGTGCTTCCACTACCTTCTCCTTCTCCCCATTCCCCGTGATGTGGAGGGAAGCAGCTGCCCAGAGATGGCCAGAGCAGGCAGGCTGTTGTGTGTGCCTGTACCAGGGCACTCAGCCTCTGGCACAGTGTGCTGCAGGAATGCAGCTTCACTTGATGTTCTGGCCACCCAAGAGTGACTGTGCCATTCATCACTCAAAGATCAGAGGAACATTTTGGTTCTGCAGATCAGAGACTTCTCTGTTTTGTGAAAATGTTAGGGCTGGCAGAAAGAAGACAGCCATGTAAGAAAACACAAGAAAAAACAAATTTGATCCTCAGAAGTACATCAGAGTAGAAGGTTACCTCTTTTTTTGATTTTTCTAATTCCTTTTGCTGTATTTTTAGTTTCTCTTCCACCTTTCTGACTCGCTCTTTCATCATACTGTAGCTTTCAAACATGCTGCCCTGGATAGACAAAAAGACATGAGGACTCCTCTCACCTGTACCAAATGGCACACAGGTGTTTACAGAACAACAGATGGTTTCCTCCTAAACTACTACAAAAAATTTGCATAAAATCAAGGTATTACATATAAATATTTTCCTGTTGACTATTCTCAAATGAAGAAGTAATTTTGCATTTATAAGTACATAGTATTGTCCACAGAAATTCACTGTGGTGTAAGATACATGGCTACAGAGGGAAAACATGGATAAGAAATCCACCACAAGTAAAGATCCTGTCTTTAGAGATATGCTTCATATACATCAAAAAAATAAAAAATTAGACCAAATCAAAATAAAAATTAGTAAATTATCATGTGCACACTTTTCAGCAAAACATGATTTTTTCATCATTATAAAAAGTTTCCTTCTGTTAGGAGAACTTGTGGAAGAATAAAAGCTTTTTGTGAAAGCTTTTACTCTCACAATAACATAAATAATTTTAAAAAGCCTGAACAGTGCAGTCTTTTAAGTATTATTTTTAACTCTATAGCTTGCTGTATCACTTTAACATTTTCTAATACAACATTCCAAAATAAAAAAAACCCTCTCTGGCATTTTGCCTTCTATTTCAAAGTTAACTAGCACCTCAGCTCATGTTAGAAGGCACAGTTTCCTCCATCACTCAGCTCTGCCCTCCAAATGACATTTGTATCTCCCTTTCTTTAGAAGATCCTGCTTGATAACATTCCTTACTGTTATTATTTACCTTTTTCCCAGGGGAATAATCTGAAGGATCTATAGCCAGAACTCCCTGTTCTTCAGTTTGTGTTACACTACATGCTGTTTCAACTTTCTTTGGCTTAAGACCAGGTTGTTGACTTTCTTCTCTTAGTTTTACTATATTTTTCTTTGTTCCTATACTTTTCTCTTTTCTCAGCTCTTCATAGGTGAAACCCAAAGAAGACACTAATTCTTTTAAATTTTTATTTTCTAAAATAAAGTTTGCATTTGCTTTCTGAAATTCATCAAGCTGTTCTGAAGTCTCTTGTTTGATTCTGTCTATCTCTCTTTGCAGTACACGTTTTTCCTCCTGTAAGTCAGAAATGGTTTGATAACAGCTGGTTTTGCAGTCTTGGAGTTCTGAAACTAAGGTCCTGTATTTGTCTTGCTCACACTTTATCTCTGCCAAATGTTCCAACAAAGTCTCTTTTTCGCCTTCTGAAAGAGCTATTCTTTGTAAATTTCTCTTTCTCTCGTCTATTAATTCATTATATTTTGCTACATAGTTCTCCTTGTCTTGTAATAATTTAGCCATTTCTTTGAAACATCTGCTTCTTTCTTCTTTCAGGTCAGAAAGCAGCTGGAAGTATCTCATTTTCCTTCCATTCAGGGATATAATGCTCCTGTGAAGTTTATTTGATGCAATTGTCCATGAGCCTTTTTCAGAATTCCTGTTTTTCTCTTCAGCACATGAGAGGTTCTTAAAAGAAGTTGCAACTAAAAATGTTCCTGGGGTCATGGTGCTTTCTTCTGTGAAGTTATTATAACATCCACCAGCAACTTCTTTCTCATTAAGTAAGTTTTGGAATGAAACAATGTTAGCTTCATCTGCTGCAGAAACATATTGAAAATATGCATCCATCTCCTCTTCCAGGGCACACATCATCTGAGCATATCTGTCATTCTCCTGTTGTAATATACAGACTTTTTGGGAGTAATTCTCATTCTCTTGCATCAACAGAAATATCCTCTGAGAACATGCAGCCACTGCTTTTTCCAGTACAGATATTCTCACATTACATTCATTTCCAGCTTCCCAGGTTGACAGACAACAGAAACACTTATAAAAACTGTTTCCTGGCTGGAATAGTTTGCTTAAGCACACAGGCCTCTCTTGCAGAGGAAACAGGGAGTTCTGAGAGTATTCATGTGGCACACTTTTAGCAGCTATTTTTTGACATGAGAAAATCTTATTTGGTTCACGTAGTTTCAAGGCCTGGTCCTTCCTTTTTTTCAGGCCAATATTGCTGGAGGGGCTTGTTTGGTGAGTTGGTTTCTGAGCCTGCTTTCCCTTCTCTTCCATTTCAATTATGTCTTCTCCATTACATCCACTATTCACATCAGGGATGCAGTTATCAGAAATATTTTCTTTTGTCTTCATTTGTGCAGGACTCCCTTCAAAAGACTTTTTAAAGTCTTTAAAATCAACAGATAAACTCTGGGCAGCCTGTGTGCTATGGAGACTCTCTTTGGCTTCTACTCCTTGCTTCCCAGGACTGAATAATTCAGTTTTGTGGGAAACTTTAGAACTTTCCTCAAGATCACAGGTCACCTGTTGTTGTTGGGCTCTGACATCCTGTATTTCTTCTCTTTCAGCTCTCCCTGTAAAGATTTTTTGGTGATACTTTTCATCATCAACATCTTTACCCAGACATTTGTTCTCACTCACACTTCCTGGCATAATTTGCTTGTTTCCCCAATGTTTTTCCATGTTGCATTCTTCTAGAGATGTTGTGAAAATTTCAGCCACAGTGGAAGGCAACGTTCTATGAAGAAGTTCAGCAGCTCTGTCATAAAATCCTCCTTTTGCAACAATGCAAAGGCCATCAGACCAAAGATTAGTATTTGTCTCACAGAAACTCAAATTCCTCACTTTCTTCTCAGTGGTGAAAGCTGTTATTTGACATCCTCCATGTTCAAACAAGGTCACTTGGAGCTTCTTCCTCATTAAGATTTTAACCACAGAAGCAGGGAATGTCTTCACTGGTAGAGTTACAGCGTGTTCCTTCAAGAGAAAAAAATCTTCATCTTTGGTTTCCTTACTTGTCTCATCATTGGGTAACTTCTCAGAACAAGGGGGAAGCAGTCCTGCTGCATGATAACTTGGGCTGCACCTGAGCAAAGTGAAACTGTCCTCTAGATTATTTGCCCTCTGTGATCCAAGGGTGACCTAATGATAGCAAATGAGAAATGTTTCTAATTGAAAAATACATGCTACAGTATGTTACTAATCATAATTTGTTTTTTCCTTTATCCACAAAATACTTGATTACAGACTGATGAGAAAAAAATATTTCCACACAAAGGGTTTTCAAATTATTTAAAGATTTGCAACGAGACTAATGTTACAAATTAGGTATGAATAAGTCAACCATTGTCTTAGTGCACACCTGTATTCACCTTGTAAAGCATCTGCTATCTGCAGTAGTTATGATTTAAAGATACTTTTATATTCACCTTTAAATACACCAACTCTTCATTTTCTCTCCAATTTCACATGCTCCCTGTGCACAAAGATAGCAAGAACAGCAGTAACTTTTCTTCTCACCTGCTCAGTCTCAGCTCGACCAGCAACTCTCACAAAGGCACTGGAACTGCATTCCAAAACTGGTTCAAGGTCTTCTGCTATCTCCTCCCTCTGCTTTAGTCCATCACAACTACAGGCTGGTGTTTCTGTTATGGTAAAGCACTGATAAATGTAATGTCACTCCCAGGCAGTTACACAAAAAGCAAACCCAAAACCATCTGAGCAGATGTTCTGAATAGAAAAAATATTTTAGTGAGAGTATGCTCAAAATTACCTTCTCTACCAGCAGCATACATCATCACTGACACAGATACAAGCATGATGTTAAACATGAAAATGAGCTTCATAAAAACCCCATAAATATTGAGGTCTAAAACAAGGCGTATTTGGGGTTCAGGGTTTCCAGTTCCCAAAGCATTTAGAAATGGAAAATACATTTCATTACAGTGGGCAGGTAAAAATTTAGGGACTAAATTTACAGGTTAAAATTACTCAGTGCAGATCTGCTTCTACCTACACTAACATTTGCTATGAAGTTCCCATTAATTTATGTTGGAAGAATGCACCTGATCTAATCTGCCAAGAGAAGAGCTTTCACGCTGTTTGGTCTGAAGAGCAAATCTGTCTGCTGCATGGCATTCCCAAACACTGTACTTCATCCAGAACATATAAAGTACCCCCTCACCTCTGTAGTTTCTTGAAAGTTCTAGGATTTCTTGTGAAAACTCGTATCTGAATAGTGGCAAACAGTTATCATTCCAGATACAGTTTACAGATTAGGAGGATTTTCAAAGGGTTAACACCTTTTAAGTCATACACAGCCCATGAATGAAATCATCTTGACTATCATGGCACAGAAATGAAAGCAAAAACTCAGATTTCTTTGCATACCAGACTCTTTATCATGTAGCAGCTCAACTGGAGTTTGAGTAGCTCTGCTTCTGAGTGAGTCCAAGACTGCCCTCCATTTCAGATTCTGAACTTCATCCTGAATTAGATCTCCATTCTTAATGGGAAAAGGGGGAGTAGAAGGAAAAAAACCCACAGGTTATGTACATATATATGGTATTTGTGATATGGAAAACAGTCATATAAATTTCCTTTGCTATTTTACATTCAAAAGACCCGTTACTTCATTAGAACTACTATTGCTTCATACAATTTTCTTATTTCAACATTTTCCAGCAAACTTTACTTTAGTTTTCTGTTCGTACTTAACAAAGCATTAAGGAAGAAAATCTGAGTTATAAGCATGCAATATGTCAGATCACAGGTGGAACAGTGACTAAATCACATGGTCATCAACAAAGATAAAAGAAAGTCCAGTCAAGTAGGGAATAAGACAAATAGTTCAGTGCCCAGCTATAAAGACAATTGTTCCTTGGAAAAGTGGAATAACCATTCTGAACAAAATTTTGGTTTTTTCATCAATAATTTAATTGCAAATTTCATATTCTGTTCTTGACATTTATCCTGAGTCCCTGATTGAATTTGAAATTTTTGACACTTCCTGATGCAAAGCAGATACCCCTATTGCTTGGTAACAGCAGATCACATCTCACATCACTGTGCTCATTTTCAGTGAACAGAAGAATCAGATTTGATTGTCTCAACAAACCACATCATTGAGACAGTAACCAAAACAGCTACACCACAGAAACCAAGCCAACATAGGCACTTTTGTCTTCCTGCAGTGCTCTGCATCAAACACCAGCAGAAAATAAATCTGGTCCCTTCGCACTGAGCTGCAATTTTAAAATTACATATGGATGGAAAAGGCAATGACTTCCAAGTCTTCAGTGAGTCAGAAAAGGCTGCTGATTTTCCACAGGATCACCAGTGAGAATAATTTTTATTTCAACCCAAGTCAGCTGCCTCATTGTTGTGTTCTATTAAAAGATCTTGACTGGGAGTCACGTCACTTAACCTAAGTGGAAACCACAACACTTCCAAGATTTCTTCCCTTATTTTCTCAGTAAAACCAACTAATAGAATGGTTTGGGTTGAAAGGTATCTTAAAGGTCATTTAGTTTCAACCCCCCTGCCATGAGCAGGGACACCTTCCACTAGACCAGGTTACTCAGGCCCCATTCAACCTGGTCTTGGGTAGGGGTAGGGCATCCAAAACCTCTTTGGGAAACCTGTTTGAAACTAATGCCAGTTCCTTGAAACACAATCATTCCTTTCCTGTACCTTTTTATTTCTCTACAGAAATCAATTCCTGTACCTTTTTATTTCTCTACAGAAATCAACTCCTGATTTATATGTGGATACTGTCAAAAGAGTTACACAAAGCAATGAATAAGACACAAGGCTCAGGTGGCAGAATATAAAGATTTCAGCTGTCATGTGGAAGCTGCAGACAGATGCATTGCTTGGTTTTTTCATACTTTTCCCTCACCTTCAACAGACCCCCTAATGCTCACATGTAGAGACTGCTAAGTCGACACACAGGCACATGCATCAAACTGCTTTTTTTGGTGTATGTTCATTTCTCATTTAGGCATATACTGCAACTGGAATATTGCAGATAGGATGCTGATACTGAGTTTGGAAATTCAAGTTTTCTACAAGGTTTACTTGGAGACTACACTCTACCATGAGATGCAGTTCACCTCTTCATGCTCAGTCCAATTGGATCTTGCATTGCACACAATTTCTCATTTTTATAGCTGTTGGTGGAGTAGGATGAGATCAAATAGGATTTTTCTTGTAACTATTTTGGCTTAAATACTACAAGATTGAGGTGATGAGACTGAGAAATTCTATTTTAATATACACTGATAAAACTCTAGATAAGGGCGAAACACCCTCTTCAGTTTTACAGAAAAACACCAGATGTCTCCCTCCTCCTTTTATCATAGATACTGAAATTTTTTTCCCTGCTATCTCAAGTCATTTTCTACTAGAAAAATGCAAGTGTACTTGCAGTACCAAAATAGGAAGAAGAGACAACCAGAAATGCATAAAACACAAGATTTGATGCTGCTGATACTATACACAGTATTTAAAGAACATTACCCCCTTTGCAGCAGAGTAAAGTAAACACAAATTATGGCCTGTTCATTTATATCAAAGACTGGGTAACTGAGACTCTAATCTCCTATGACACCAGAAATGTAAATTAATACTTCAAAAAGAAATGGTTAGAAAACTTCATGTAGAGAAAAAAAATAGGCTTTTATTAGAGTACAAAATAGAAAGAATCCTCTTTCTTGAAGACTTCTTGGACTGGTCTCAGGCATTTAGTCAGTTGTGTACCTTGCCTTCCCATCTTTAAATAACTCAACATTTTTTTTCTCTTTTTCTCAATTTTATCAAACCAATAGTAATTCTTCACTACTTCTTCTCTGGCTCTGAAAGCCCTCACTCCTCTTGACTTTAGCTGTGCAGTACCCTCATAATGCATTTGTTTGTTATACCAGTTTACAACTCAGTGCAAGTCCCTCAAGAAGTATCTCAAAATATTTTTAAACCATATTCTTCATTCCCAAGGAAAAGTGAATACACTAGTTAAAGTAATTATAGCAATGGCTCATGGCAAGCAGTTGGTTTTTCTGCCCTCCAGAGACACGTGGGGTGAGGTGCAGCTTCTGAGCTCTCCTCTGAGGTCACCCACGTGCTGCTGTTACTGCAGGATGATCTCACCTCTCTCTCACAGAGACATCCTCCTGGAGCTCACTGCTTTGGGACTCTGGAATCAGTGATGGGATAAAATCACCAGGCCTGCAAAAGGGCATTCCACGACCAGGTTAAAAAATTGTCTATATTTCCTCTAGCTTTATGGTTACAAGAGCCTCTCTAGCTTCTCCCAGTTCTGGAAGTACTCACAGTCTGACTGACCTCCAATATGAAAGTTTTGTTCATGCCCATTACCTCTTGGTTAACTGCAGCTAAAATCAGGAGAGTTCTTGGGATATCAGGTCACAGACTGAATGATTGTGAGGCATAGCTGATCTCACTTTAAATAAAGTCTCAATAAAAAATACCCTGCACCTCACTGCATGAAGAATAAAACTTTGTTTGAGTCCACCCTGTGAAAATAATTGTTCCTCATCAGCAAAATGAATTGGCAGAAGCTGAATGCCACATTACAGCATGAGAAGAGCTTTCCCATGCAGTGCTGGAGTGAAGTGCTGGAAGCAAACAAGTCCCATTCAGTGTATTCAGGGCATATCACAATGCTACAGAGCCACAAACCCACAGAGCCACAAACCCCTGACGAGCTCAGCTCGCTCCTGGTCATGAACCAGCCTCCATCTGCCCTCGCTCACCATTATCCAGAAAATCTCAGAGACAACATTTATTGTCAAGAGTGCTTTTGGCTCCAGCATTTGGGCATGAATAACATGCAAAAACTCATCCAACCATATGTGTCCTCCTCCACTGAGGGGTGTCCACAAGGCAGGTCTCAAGTTCTGGGCTCTAGTTTTAGTGCCAATCTCATTCAGACTGAGACCTTTTGCTGCAAGCACATCACTTCAAAGGTTAAGGAAAAAAGGTTTGTTGAGTGTTAACCACAGAGTGTCCTCAATGTGCACCTAACAAAAGTTATGATGCAATGAAGCTCCAACTACTGATTCTGCTGAGTGTGAAAGAGATTCTGGGAAGTACTAATGAATAAACAATAATAAGAAAAAAAAATCAGGCAGGATAAAGCCTCCCACTTGCATCTTGACTGTAACTCATGACAGGTGTAATCCAGGGTGATACAAAGATAAAAAGTAATTATATTTTGCATTATTTTTACTTACCAGTTGACTCACCAGGTTAACACTGTTGTCCCCATCCACCAATCTTCTAAGTTCTGAGTGTTTTTCTTTCTTCTTTTTCAACTTCACAGTACCTTGATCTTTCAAAGTTCTGTTTTCATCTAAAAGCTCTTCCACTTTTTCCTGTAGTTTGATTTCAGATAATCTTAAACTATAGACATGATGGTGAGATTCCTCCAATTTTGTCCTGAGAAAGTCTTCAGTGTTCTGAGAGCACTGCAGTTCAGTCAGAAGGTCTGCCTGTTCTTTTCTAGTATTCTCTTCTTTTTCCCTCAACAACTTCAGGTTTTGCTGAAATGCCTTGAGGTGGCTTTTCACATCATGCTCCACATTTTCAATACAAGACTTCCATTCCATTTCTTCCCTGCCAGGGTGTTTACAGCCCTGAGTCCCACTGCACACTGACTGCAGCTTCTGCTGGAGGTGCTGCACCATTCCCTCTTCTAACTTGGATGTCAAAAGAGCAATATGGGCATTAAGATCTAGGACTTGCTTTTCCAGCCTAGATACCTCACCATGAAGGTACCAGTCCCTTTTCCTCAGTACTGCTATCTGTTGTCTCTGCCTTTGTTTGTAGTGCTCAAAATATTGTGACTGGCTTTTTATTTCATCCTCTTTTGTCTTCAGCTGCTCTTGAAGCCAATGCAATTTTTCCTTGTGCTTCTTCTCTGACTTCTTTTGGTTTTCAACCTATCATTTCAGTGAGATGTACAGTTAACATCTTAGTATCAAAGCTCTTGTTCCCCTATAATTTTTCTTAGTTTAGTGATAAATCTGCCCTTGTTTTTTGAAAACTCAGGAATGACACAAGTAGAATTTTTTTTAAAGCCAGTAAAATACTGCATTTAGAGCAAAAATAACCTGCTTTGTCATTTCAGCCATCACTGAAACATCTCAGTAGGAACCAAATAAAACAAACTCATCCTCATCTGCTACTACATGACATACAGGAACCTTTTAAACACATTTTTGCGTGTTCTAAAGTACATATTAAACCAAAATGAACCTTAGAACTGTAATTCATACATCCAGCTCTGATTTACCCAGTAACAGATCCTTAACACTGACAGTACTGTAGCACTGGGGTGTTACAGGCAGAGGAGCTGTGGTTCTGTTATAGAAAACAGGACACACTTTCCAGAGCCCAGGATTTTTCCCATTGCTCTTCACTATACCTATCATCTGTCAGCTCCTCTTATAAGACACCTGAAAAAGGAGAAAGGAACAGATGCCTTTTGAAACACTTTGAGAAAGACTTTGGTATTTTCCTTTGCACTACAGTGTGTTTGAACACAGAGACTTGGAGGTGAAAGATGCCAATGAAAGACAGAAGAGGCTTTCATGAGTCCCATACTGCCCTTGCTTTGAGCAGAGCAAGAGCCACCAGTATCACAGGGACATTGCAGCAACTTTGAAGCCAGACTGAAGGCACAGAGACATGAAGGAATGACTTTGGTTTTTTCAAGGACTTCTTTAGGTCAGTCATTTGATCATCAGAACTTTCCTGTCTGAGGCATTCACTGGCAGGGACTGGTCAGAAGAAACACTAGGCTGAAAAGTCAGGTAGATGTGGGCTAATATTTTGTTTTGTTAACTCTTGATGGGAATACCTACCTAAGCTTCCCGAGCTTTTAAAAATACATTTCACTTTTAATTACAAAAACAGAGACTATTCTTCATTCTTGTGAATCTTGCCACATGATACTAGTGCCCTGTTAGAGTATTCAACTTTGACCTAAAATGATGAGAAAATGAAAGGATATCTTATGATAAACACAATTGAAAGACATTGTTTCACTGAAGCCTGCTCCTGAAAACCTTTCATTCCTTCTCCATTTTCATGAATCCATCAAATGAGGAAAGTAGGTAAAAATGCCTGTTGAATGGGGCTAGAAACATAAAGTCTGACCAAAGGAGGAGTGCACTGAGGGAGAAAGTAAAGAAGGGGGAGCATAAATTTGATCAAGGGCCTGAAATAACAGCAGTGCTATCAAAAACAAAAGAGATATAGAAAGCTGGGAGGAAAAAAACATCCAAAAAATTCTTCTGATTTCTTTGGTTGTAGAAAAAGAGAAAGGCTGAGACCATTTATTGCTTAAAAACAGAGGTCATTGGAGATGAGCTTGACTTATAAATTACTACCACAAAGAGGAAATAAACTGGGTCATTTGCAACAATATCCCCTCACCAAATGGATCAGGTCCTCCTGAATGCTTTGCAGTTTCCCTTTAATGCGCAGATTGGCATTTTCAACCTGGTCCAGCTTCACACAGAGTTGATCAACCATCACAAGAAGTGTTTTGTGTGACAGCTCCAGCTCTTTCATCCTGTGATAGTGAGAATGAACATTTTTGCTAAGTAAATACCACTTCACTGTTCCAGATGGATAAGCAGTCACAAGCAATACAATAAACTATCTTTATTTTTGCATTTGTCTCCCAAAAATAAAATAGTAACAAATTTTTCATTACTAATATAACAAACCCTTAATTCTTAACAAGTCTACTGGGGTTTGCACATTATGCTTGAGTATCAAAATTGTTAAAGATTTCCTTTCTGCTGACTTAGTAAGAACACCATAAGCAAACACATGTACAAGATTTCTGCTCAATGGAGTTTGACATGCTATATGAAGTAACAACTCACCATAAAGACAACCACAACACTTCAGTCTCTGCATGTACCTGATCATAGGATTATGGCAGGTTCACAGCCAGTAAAATTCAATTTTTATGACAGTAAATGCTTCCCATCAAAATTAACATTATGGGCAACCTACAAGTACCTGTGTTTTAGGGGCTGAAGTGAAAATATCTTACTTGTAACATGCCTTCAGTGGGTACTAAAACCTACAGTGCATAATTGTATTGACTTTGTCTGCAAAGATGGACTTTAACAAAATACAGTTTTGCTTTGCCTGTTGCTAGTTAAATGGTAGTATAAAATTATGAAGTGTGATATGAAAATCTTTTTAAAAAGATTAATTATTATTTTGGAAAAAAATCCCATTATTAAAGTATTTCTGAAAAAATTCCTTGATGAATGTAAAGCAACTAAAACCTTTACAAATAAGTGTTTTAATGCCATTTATATTTCCTATATTTTTTAACTTTTACATTGTTTAGAACAGTGCTGTTGCTGACTATCAAAATCTTATTATTCTAGTCAAATGTATAATTAATGTTTAATGGCACCTTCATCTAGTGTAATGATTAGCATTAACACACTAAATTAGACGAAGCTTTCTGAAAAAAGGAACTTTTTTTACAACACAAAATTCCAAATTAGCTCCTATTTTAAAAGGAAAGGAATATACTTTACAAACAGAATTTATATCATATAAATATTTAAGAACGAAGCATCCTGAGAAAGCTGCCTGGTTATTTGCAACAATATGTTAGACCATCCTGTAAATGTTACTTAAATAATAATTCTTAAAAGAAACTATTATTGCATTTCTATTCTGACATACAAAACACATCTTAATCTTCTTCAACACTCTAAAACCACAGAAAATCCTTCTTTTTCCTGGTTCTGCATGTATCATTTGACAACCAGCACACAAGGCAAAGTGAAGAGTACAATTGTCACATAACAATAAATTTTAATGCAAACCCCCCCTTTCATTTACCTATTTCTTAGGATGGAATCTGACTCCACGTAGTCCTCTAGAACACCTTTCAGTTTTTGCTCTGACTTTTCCAGCTCTTTTATTCTGAGATTCAAATTCTCTTCTCCAGCATTCTTTACTTTTTCATCAGGTGTGCCTGCATCTTCTAATTCCTGGAAAACCCGGGAAGTAGCAATTTTAACACTGAAATTCAGGATAGCAATTCCTTCCTTACTGGGCATTCTAATACAGTAACAAAATTCCTGTTCTCTTCCAGATGAAGGATCCATGATGAAAAAGGGCCCAAATTAGGTTCTCAATGTACTACAGTTAAGCATGCAATAACAGAGTCCAAGCCCCTGATGATCAAATGAACAGTCCTTCTTGATCCTGAACACATTTATTATTTATGAGAAAGTCTCATTTCATTAGCCCCATTAGCATGTATGAAGGGAGTTGCCATTCACAACATGAGATCCCTATAAAAGATTCAGTTAGACTAATTAATAAAGGAATTAGTCATCAAAGTTTTGAAAAGAGAATAATTTTCTACTAAACATGGGAGTCCATAAAACTGAGTGTGTTTATTTTAGATAAATATATTAAATTATTATTGTTTCAAGACAGAAGACTAAAAAAAGGATATTTCCTATTCAAAAGGCATTCTGTAACTACTTCAGAGAAAACATTCTGCTTATTTAATTGTTATTTTGAAATTCTGCATGTGGTATTTTATTTGTATCTACTTCACTTCTGACAGATCATGAAACCATAGCTGAAAGAAATTTTCAAATTTGGGCTTGACAAGGCAAGTGAAGGTTGGTTCTTTTCTTCTGCCTCTTTTAGTCATAGATCTAAAAATTCTTCAGAAACTCACTTCAGTAAGTACAGTCTTATAACTGTGTCCTGGTTTCTGCTGGGACAGAGATAATTTTCTGCTTAGAAGGTGGCACAGTGCTGTGTTTTGGATTTGGGATGAGAATAATGTTGATAACACTCTGATGTTCTGGCTGCTGCTCAGTGCTCACCCTACGCCAAGGACTTTTCAGTGTCTCATGTCTGCCAGTGAGGAGCTGCACAAGGAGCTGGGAGGGAGCACAGCTGGGACAGCTGATCCAAACTGTCCAAAGGGATGTTCCACACCACAGAGCTTCATGCTCACCATCTAAACTGAAGGGAATTACCCAGAAAGGAACTGATTGCTGTTCAGGAACTGGCTGTGAAGCTGCAGAGCAAAGCACACTTGCTTGTCTTGAGTCCTGTTAAATTCTCTCTCTTCCTCTCTCTCTTTCTCTCCTTATAATAACAATTATTAGCATCAGCATATTATTATAGTAATATTTTGTCTCAATTTTTAAAATGTTTCCTCAACCCAAGAGATCTACCTTTTCTTTCTGATTCTCCTCCCCACCATGGAGGGAGGGTGTGGAGGGAGCAGGGGAGTGGCTCCATGGTACTGGCTGTCAGCTGGCAACTGTGAAATGCCTGTGAAATGATTTTGCTACATTTGTGTTGATTTGGAATTGGATCTGTTACTGGAATTCAACCAGAGTTTGGATTTATTACCAAGGAAATAATGCAATTACTATTTCTTTCTTTTTTTTCTTTCTTTTTTTTTGGTAGACAAATGCTGAATCTAAAGTGCAAAGAAGAAGATAAAAGTAACTTTTTTGATACTGATGAGTAGAAAATGGCACAAAATCAGTCCAAAAGAATAAAAAAACCAGTTCTCTTATCTCCTCATGTTTTGATGTTTTGTTATGTGTGATTCAGAGATTCAGTCAATTACATAAAGTAACTTTGGTCAATTGTATCAACTCACTGGCCTTGTGTCAGCCACACAAGGACCTGGAGCTGAAACCATTCAGGCACTCCTCAGCCCCTTAAGAAGCCAAGATACATAAAGCTTCAAGTGGGGATAGACATCAAAGAATAAATCCATGTGGACAACAAAGTTCACACCTCTTTGTGATACCAAGCCCCGTCTCCTCTCAGAGACCACGCATCCCTGAGACATGTTGACATAATTATGGCTCTCCCCTATATGGGATAATTTCCCAAATGGAACAGTATCTTCAATTTAGAGTTCCTTGAGACATTAGTATTTTGTTTTTACGTGTTATATGTAAATGGAATAGACACCCTGTTCTGTGACAATGGCTATCCCTGAACAGCAATGCAAAAGGCATATATAATAACAGTGAACATTGTTACTTTTCTCATTAATAATTTACCGTGGAAACCAAATTAATATCATTTGCAACTGTAGCATGAAACCAGGAAAGCTGTTACAACTGACACAAGCAATGAAAAACTTACAGTTTCCTTCTTCACTTATACAGATGATTTGAAAGCTGTGTCACAAGAAGGGAAAATCAGGCCTGAATTCTGTGATTCAGTCCATCTTGTATGGCCTGAATCACAGAACAATAGAATCACTAAGGTTGGAAAAGATCTCTAACAGCATCAAGACCAACCACTAACCCAGCAGTGCCAAATCCAGCATTAAACCATGTCCCCAAGTGCCACATCCACACCTTTGAACATTTCCAGGGATGGTGATTCTACCAGCTCCCTGGACAGCCTCCTCCAAAGCCTGAACACCCTGTTAACACATGGAACCCATTCCCAGCTCTACAGTCAATACCAATATACAACAGATAGTGAGACTGTAATGATCCATTTTCCAAAAGTACAAATCCTGCTAGCTCAGTGCAGAAAAAAACCACCATAAATGCAATGGAAAATGTCAGCCCAATAAGCCAGTTTTCTTGAGAAAACTGTCACAGGTAAATTACAATGTAATAGCAAAACACATAACAAAATAAGGAAATGAAACTGTTCATACCTTCTCTGCCTTGCAAGAAGACTCTCTCCTGCCTGTGCAGTGCCCTTCTCGTGGCAGCCAACGCTCTGACCATCCCGTGCTTGTGCTTGTAGCTCCAGAATCAGAACAGTGACGAGCACATCTGTGTCTCTGAGAAGTGTTCTTTGCCAAGTGAATCCTTGTTCCTTCACTGGCACCAGGTTTGATTATCTCAAGCTCTGTTTACCTTCTGTTGTGGCCCTTTGCTTTTGAGTGATGCCAGGACTCTCTCTTGCAGTGAAGGCCTTATTTTTCTTAACATTCTGTTATCACACTGCTAAAAGCATTAACTAAAAAATGAAAAATTTCTATTTGAAAACACATTCTCTAAATGCTTGCACCCTTTAAACAATATATTCTGAGCAACACATTCTTTTGGGGATTGAGATTCCAGACTTCTGCATGATCCTTGTTTCCAAGGTAAATTGTGCTTTCTACCAGGGTTATTCCAACCCTGACATCAGCCACAGTTTGCTGCATATGACTGAATTAATCTTGTGGAGTGTCTCAGCTCCTCCTGTAGGTAAATGCTTTTGTCCAGTGATTCTTTGTGCAGAGTACTCTCCTCAAAGCCTGATAATTATCTGAAAACAGATATCTGCTTCTGAGGCTGATTCCAGCATCTTCAACAGCTTCCTTTGTCCTTCTTTAGTTGTTCATTGCCTTATATTATTTTTGTCAATTGTAATTTCCACTTCATGTGATGTATTATTGTAACCAGCTACTTCATGTTGGAGTTCAGTGTGTCCTTGGGAGTAGACTTGTTTCTCTGTGGCTTTCTACACAAATACGATTTTCAAGAAAATGTGAGGGAGGAGAAAGTTATCTTCTAATATTGTGCTCTTAATGTTTTCATCTTGCCTCAACATTTCAGAAATTATTAAAATTATCTATTTCTTTATATTGTCTTTCCAGTTCTGAAGTATTGATTTGCTTTTCCCTCTTTGAAAGAGTAATATTTTTTTTTCATTTTCTAACCATTCTCTTAAAAAGGTCTTTGCAACTTCCATTGTTTCAGTGTGTGCTTCAACCCAAATTTTTCTTGCAGTTCAGGTGGTCAATGACTGTTTATCTACCTCTGCTGGTTGAGGTTGTGCCATTTTTGCTAATGATGATGTTTTTTTTAATTTCACCCGAGAGGATGCCGTGATTTCCAAATATTCATGTTCAACTGTTTCTCTGCTTATCCCATTTATCTACCTGCCCATTTTTCCAAGTCCTGCTTTCTTCTGGAAGAGATATTAGAGCACAACAGATCATGCATTCTCTTTTCCTGACCTCTCAGGCCACCATGGAATCTGTCATTTTCCCAGTGCTGTCTTTACGAGACATTGCCTTACTTTTCAAGAAACATTCAAAGAATCTTATTTCCCACACAGTTCTCAGCTACTTCAATCTACCATCTTCCCTTTCTCCAAAACCCTTCCTTTCTGCACCTGTGGATTTCCAACGTAGGAATTTAGTATGAATTTGACCACTGCAGGGTTGTTAATCTTTATTTATTTCCAACTTTGAACAGTTTGCTTCCTTTCAGCTATTTACTATAGACAACTTAATGTCAAACACTTAGCTTTTTTAATATAGATATTAAAAAGGAGATCCTGTGTTTCTTGGGTGAAATGCAAGCCACATTTGTTGAAAGCATGCAGTATGGAGACAAAAATCTCAGTACTGTAAGAAAACCATTTGGTAGATAACAGTTCACATAGCAGCCAGTAATTGCACTTGTATTTTTTCTGCTGTTTGGTTGGTGGGAGAGTGTAAGTTCTGCTTGTAATTTTTTTCAGTGTTTATGATGTGCTGGTCCTTATTTGATTGTGAAATCATTCCAGCTTGAAGCCATATCTTTATAAAAATCTCTAATTTTAAGTTCAAATATTTTGCAGCTTCAAGTATTACGCAAACTGCTTTATGAAAAAAAATGCACCAATTTAAAGCTGCTTAATAAATATTTTCCATATTTTTGCATGTGGACTCAGCTTTTCACTCCATAGCTTCTTTTAATAGCCTGTAAAGAAAACGAAACAAAAACAGAAAACAAAAACAACAAAGAAAAGAAAAAGTCTGCTGAGCTTTAGATAAAAATTATCACTTTAGAAATACGTGTTGGTATCAAACCCTAAATTCACAGACAGCACAATACCTTCCTGAATGTTTTATATTACCTTCAGAATAACCAGAACCAAAATTACTATCAGTAAATCACCCAATTTGCCTTGAAATAGTTAACAGTGTTGAAAAGTCCAACTATAATTAAGTATCTTAAAATTGACTTTTCTGTGTTAGATTAATCAGAGACAGATTCACCTCTGGCAAGATATTAAAGAACATTGCCCTTCACATCAGCACAATGTGATGTGCACTCCTAGAAATGTCAAAAGCTGAGTAGTTATGTGGCTACACAGTCATTACCCCTGTGTTCTCTCCTCAAAATGCTGGTCACCAAGCTTGAATTTAGTTACTTAAGTACTTAATTTTAACAGGAAGAGTAGCACATTATAT
This sequence comes from Urocynchramus pylzowi, assembly GCA_013397555.1. Taxonomy (NCBI): domain Eukaryota; kingdom Metazoa; phylum Chordata; class Aves; order Passeriformes; family Fringillidae; genus Urocynchramus; species Urocynchramus pylzowi. The sequence goes on along the minus strand of VZRH01000792.1, from coordinate 985,855 downwards.
CAGCACAATGCATTTTTGAACACTATTAGCATTTTCAATTTCTTTCAATTTTTTTTTCTCTTTTACTCTAAGGGGAACCCAGAATACTATCAGGTAATATCTGTGTGGAAACCTATAAATCCTTTGAATGCATAGTATGTCAAAATATTTTAAATGGAATTTTAAAAATGCTTTGATTTCACTGTTTATTGAATGTTTATAAAGTATCTCTAGACTTGGCCAGTGTAACTTTCAACATATCTAAAAGCATATATATTCATCCTGCTGTTAGCACCTCTAATTGGGACTGGTATAAAAAGCCTGGAGGAAATCCCAAAAGCAATAGTTTGGTGACTCCTTTAACATTACTCTTTCAAACTTATCTTAACCAAAATAGCATCTGTCTTATCTGATCCAAAAATTCACTTCAAAATGGGGAAAGGTGAATAGTTTACCAAAAGGCTTCGTCTTTCTTCAAACACCATTCTATAAGCATATGCTCAATTTTTTACAAAATAAACAAAATTTCAGAAGCACTCCTGAACATACTGAAACATTTTGTTCAATTTCAACTACTTGTCAACGTCTAACAATCAAAAGAAAGCTCCTGCACTTTTAGGAAAAAAAATAATAACTGAGAATTACATTCTACCCATCTGCATCTGTTACCATGTTATTCAAAAATAAAAAGCATATGCAGCAATGCTTGTAATGAAAGCCCAGAGCAAGTTCCAAAGAGCATCAACAGAAAGATGATAACTGAACATACTGGACCTGAAAAAACCCTAGAAAGAGCCCGTAATAATAGAAGTCTGATTTCTCAAAAGTATTTGAGATCTGGCAGAAGAAAATATTGTTTCAAGGGCTTGGGGTAACTATTGTCATCATTCTTTTCCATCATACAGTACTGATAGCAGTTTCAAAGATGTTGATTAAACTCTCAGTATAGACTCTTTGAAGATAATTCACAACAGATTACAAAGAAGAAAAAGCTTAGAAATTTTATAAAGGTAAAAGCATTGTGTATTATCAGGTTAAAAACAAACAAAAACAAAACCAAAAACCTAACAACAGTAACAATACAAATACTGTATAATATTCAATAGCTGTAAAGCATAGTTTAATCCTCAAACAGTTAGGCTGCTGAGTTACCATCCTTCCTGAAAGGCAGTGTGGAACTTGCACTGCTCCAGGGAAGAGGACTGGGACTGATTTTCTAAATTGCATTTCCCTCTTGTTGTCCATGAAAGGTGAGTACTGGTGCTGTGGCATTCACTGCCTTTTGCACCGAGCTGAAAGGATCAGGACACTGTGACAGGACAGAGAGAGTGATGGCAATGTCCCAAGGGAGAGGCACAAAGGATTTTTATCCTCACCCTTCCCATGTTGTGTCATTCACATTGCAACCTTCTAATCACCTCATAAAAGGGAAAATTTGTTATTATTTCCTAAGCTATTTCATGGCCTCAAGGATCCGGAGGAAGTGAAATCAGCTCCTTACTTTGCATGGGTGGTTATGCTCACAGGGCTTCTTAGAAAGCAAAACTTAAGCCAAGTGATTCTTTGCCTCCTCTCCACCCAGCATGACAGAAGGCAGGAACCTACAGCAATACCTGAACTTTCAGACAAAATGTACCTGCTCTGCAAGAATGGAAAGCACTCACTGCAGTTATGGCAGTCAATATTTTTGAAAACAAAATCATTTCTCAATGAAAACCCAACCCCTTCCTGCAGAAATCTAGGAAGGAAAGTATCCAAGTTGGACTTTATAGACAATTCTTCCTCTCTGTGCAGGTAAAACCAGTATGTCCTTTCTCATGGTCTCAGGGTCTTACAAACAATCCCCAAAACCTGGCAAAATCTAGGAGTCAAAAACTGAGTACAAAGAAATATAAAGAATACCAACCACACGTCTCGGCTCAGTTGTGTCATCAAGGCCACAGAATGAATGCTAGTGAAAAAAACAAAAAAAGGAACAAAAACTATAACATAAGATCAAAAGAAAATGAGGAAAAAAGAAAAGAAAGAAGATGTAAGATATGTAATATGAAATCCAGTGACATTACAGCAGTTAGTCTTACATCATTAATTGAGTTGATCTGAAAGGAAGACACAGTACACCAATCTTACTCTAAAAAGCAGTAAAAAAATCAGTATTTGAGGGCAGTTTTACAATGGAAAAATCTTTGGATTTTTTTAACTTCATATATATTAGGCTTGGTTTTGTGATTCACTATAAGAAGTACTTGTAATCACACACACTAAAGCCTTCCTGAATCAAGGCTTACCAAGCCAAGGGCACAACCTAAATGCAATTGAAATAGCAGAGAATCAGCTATGAGAAGAGCACAGTGTCTTTAAACAGCATTTGTTCCTAATATATCAACCCACAGATTAAAACTGAGATTTTATATCATTCTTCTTTATGGCTTCTAGAAACAGCAGAGTTTGCTGAAGAATGTATAGGGCAGAAATACTGTAATATTTATGTTCTGATTTGACAGAATTTTACACAAAACTTAAAAACTAAATCCACTCCTAAAGGAAAATGAAAAGTCATACTCATGACACAGTAAGTGGTGCATTGCCCTTAGCTACCACCAGCAACAGGCTCAGCCATAAATGCTGCTGTTCCTTCAAAAGCATAAGACTTCTCTCCAGAAGAAATTATTGTGCTCAGTATCAGTAGCATGTAGGTGTCAGTCTGCACCCTTTAACACATTAAACCTTCACAAGAACAATGAGGTAAAATGAGATCATTCATTGATTCCCTGACAACACAATCTTCCTTTGGGCCATCAGAATGGGATTTAATACCAGGGAAAAATGATTCAAATGTAACAGGGATAGAAGGAAGCCCTCTACCCATCCAGAAGGTGAAGGTCAATAGAAAGAGATGAAGCTTTTTTGAGGTCTCTTGCTAATGTAACATTAAAGCAAAGAGGATGTTAATCATTTTAACTCATTACCAGCTTTCTGCTAAGCTTGTGATTAAGCTCTTTCTTTTCCAGTGCTTTTCCACATCCATCCGGCTGAGGAACCAGCAGAGGTAATGCTATTTTCCATTTCCAAAATTATCAGTCTGGCTAATCCTATACCTGCTCTGTAAACTGTAATGGCAATGCCTTAAAGGCTTACATTTTGGCAATAGCAACATCTAGAGATGTTTATTTTTTAGAATAGGTGGATAAAAAGTAATATTTGGAATAATTAATATGTACAAGTATGGTCTATTCCTCAACATTTCTCTGCTTTGAGGAGTTAAGCGTAGCACCTTAGACATCACTGGCTGCTAGGCAGGAACAGCTTCAGGTATAGACATGGTCTGGGGCAGAAGAGGGCAAAGGCAGCAAAAGAGCCCTTTAAAGGGTGAAAAGAGCCCTTTTAAGGATGAATAGTGCATGTGTTTCTCTCAATGGATGCAGACAGACCAGCCCCAACCATGTCACTGGGAGGTGACGTAAAGCAATCATTAGCAGCAGCAGCAGACAGCCCAGCTTCTGCAGGCTCTCCTCCTGCTCTTCCACAAACCCAGATGGGTATCACAGTCTGAAAAGTGCAGGACAAGGTACAGCAGAGGGGAGACAACTACTGTGGGAGCAGAAGGGGCCAAGGAAGATGCTGAGGGAATTGGAAGTTGCTGGAAGTGCAACTGGGAGGACTGCCACATCCTGAAAGCAGATGAAGGGATGCAGAGATCAGAGAAGGGTGAGGAAGAAACTTTTCCACACCCAGTGAGCTGCTCCCTGAATCCTCCCTCTTTTCTGATAACCCCACTGACCCCTTTCAAATCCCTCCAGAGTCCTGCAAAAGCCTTCCTTTTGCCCTTTTACCCATTCTCATCCCAAGAGAAAAAAACAATGACTGAGAACTCCACTAAGGTCTCCATTCAGCCCAGCAGTAAGTTTATGTAGGATTACATGCCCATAAATGCTGAAGAAAATGAACCTGGGACGTGACTCTTGTTGGCATCTAGGCACTGGTTCAGCAAAAGTAACATAACAAAAACACTCTGCTGGGGCCTAGAGAAAGACCCATTTTCAGTCCATGCTCTGCAGGGCAGCCTAAACTCCACAGACCTGGGAAAAACCTGAGCCCACCCTCCACAAACCTTGTGCCATCCCTTGCTTGGGAACTACAGTGACACAAATTAATTTGCTGTCTGAAGCTTTGATCAGAGCTTCTTCTTCTTCAAAAAAAATCAGATCCATTATATTAACTTTTTTCTATAATAAAGCAAGAAATAGTCCTTAATTGTAGTGTTTCACAGGCACTTCCCTAATTTTGTTTTTCACTACCTGAAAGTTTTGCAAAGCAATGCTATCCAAAGAATAGGGCTGAGCCAACCAATCTTTTCAGACACAAATCTTTGTTCTTTCTTGATCTAAACCACAGCAAATCCTGCTTCTACTAGTCTAGAGTCTCCCCAGACTCTTTAATTCCTTTCTGTAATTGACAGAAATCCTGGACAGGAAATAATTTTGAGCAGATTAGGGACAGAGCTGCATTTCATGCTGCAATGACTCAAACTCAAATTTTATCTTGTTTTAAAATAGATTTTGGGATATTAGGTTAAGTGCTATTAACATCAGTGCAACAGAGAAAAACGATTTTCTAAGGAAAAAAAATCCATTGGTACTGCCCAGACATAAATTTACCTTTTCCTCAATTTCTTTGAGTTGCCTCTTTTGAAGTTCTATTTTATCTTCTAGATCTCGAATTCGCTGGAACAGAAAAAGCAAAATAGACATTATTATATCAAATTTGAAAAGCATATGAATCAAAAAGATAAGAAATAGTTTAAAAATAAAGAGAACAATGCCCATTATTAATGTAGCACTTCCTTTACAGTTATATTAGGCATTTCCATGGCAAATTTTTCCACATTTCCATGAAACCATGGCAATTCAAACAAGCTGCATGTTCAGAACATCATGTTTACTCCCAGTAAGTCTACTCATCACCACTCATTAATCATAATTTTAACATATACACACAGACAATTCCATTTTGCATCAAAATTCTTTTTTTGTGTAACTGCCATTTTTTCTGTTTACCTAGACAGTCAGTAGATTACACGATCACATTTCCTTTTAACCCTTTATTTTCTTTTCCTATAACACATAACCATGCTTCTAGCATGGTCAGGCTATACCAGAGAAAAGCAAATGCACAGATTTTCAGTTTAGCACAAAGATACCATCCAGAGACTCAGCTCTGTCCTATTACCAGTCACCTCCCACCAGAGCCAGATGGAATGCTTCCTTCACTGTAGCTCCCCATATTTTTAAGGATTTTTCTTGTTCAGTTTCCCAAAGATTCTTCAAAAACATGACTGCTGTTGGATCCACATATCTTCTTCTTTTCTATCACATATCTCTTTTTTCCTTTCTGTAAGTCACACTTCTTTTTTCTAATTTTTTATTTTTCCTTTGATGTTGGGGGCTTTATACAATTTAGATGCATTTTATTACACTTTAAGTATATTGTACTTGTTACAGGTAAAGTAGGCTATAAGTAATTTTTTTCTATATGCACAAACCTGAAATCTTCTACTCACAGTCACTGGTGGTCAAGAAACAACTTCATACAATGAGATTTTTTGGGGGATTAACTACCCAATCTCAGCCTGGCCTACAACAGCTAAGAGTGTTAACATTTCCTGAACTTGGAAAGACAAATCATCACCTCCTCCAACATGGATGGCATAGGTGAGTAAAATTAATGCAGCTGCTGCTGCCTCACTCCCAAATTATTTTATGACTCTCAAATTGATGTGAACAACAGTACCTCTTTCAGAACAACATCCAGTCATCACTCACAAACCTGTGTATATCAGCTGCTGCTGGTAGTTTTTACCTGCATTCAGCTCTAAGAGCTCAAACAGGGTAAATGCTGCACACTCATTATAGCCCAGGACAGCTGCAGCAAGGCAGCAGCTGATCCAGTGACCAGACTGCTTTGGAGAAATATGAAGTTTGCCTTGAAAATCACAAATCTAACCTGGAACCATTCCAAAAATTAGGTACACACAACCCTGCGGTTCACTTTTCCTAGGGCATGCTCCTCCACACAAATATTGAAGATAAGCCATGAGCAAAAAAGCTTTGTTATTGTTGCTCCTGTTTCAAAATGGAAGATTTCTCTTAAAGCCTGTTTTGAATATTGTACATTCAGTGTAAGTCAATCAAAATCTACACTATATCATACTGCAGTGCTCAAAGATTTCCCCAGATAATACACAAACCAGCACGAACCAGATTACCCTCATGTGACATAAGTGAATGCACCTTTGCTGACAATCACAAATGCCCCAAGCACAGCTGTATTAATTTCACTTTTCCTCTATTCCATTTAAATTGATTTATAGCTCATCTACACCCTGCTCAAGGCAAGCCTATCCCTCAAGTGATCATGCTCATATACTGCATGTAGCAGGGCTGTTACAATCACTGTGAAAAACCATGGGAGAAGCAGGTAGCTGGAATCACCCCCAAGATCTCTAATCCATCAGGTTAGACTCCTGTTTCTCTCCTACTCATTTCAGTTATGCTGATTCCTGCTTCTAACCACATCCCAGACCTGACTGACAGACTTCAGTTCTCTGGGGGTTGCCCTATGCTCTGAGATAAAATTTGACCATAGTAAGATAAGTAAAGAGAAGCAATTTTTTAAAATATCATTTTCACCTTCAAGATTTATCATGTAAAGGTATTTTTCAATAACTCCTGAGACTTTGCCTTCAGAAAAAAAAGAAAAGAAAAAAGCCACCGAACATGTGGTGGCTTTCTCACCCCAGGGTTTAGAGCAAGTGTTACTCTCTAAAAGAACAAGTTAATTAGGATAAGATGGAATTTTTAGGATTTGGGAATTCTGTCAATCAAGTAAAAATCAAGATGTTATTACTCCCTCATGAATTCTTCAGCTTTTCAAGATTATAGCTATCCAGCTATTTTCCCCAGCTATTCAGAACAGTTCTAAAAAATGGGCTGAGGCTTCCATTTTCCAATTCTCTCCCATAATAACTGTTAAATTTTGGGAGATGAAAGACAGAGAAGAGTTTTAAGGTGCAGAGACATATACTTTCTTAAAAATCACTTAAAATACAAAGACAACCTACCAGCTGAAAGGAATACACAAAGGATTGAACTTCTTAGCAGTGAAAATCTACAAAAACCCCTCAAAACAACTAGATTGGTAACAGTAAGGCAGATTGTGCTGGTTTTGGCTTGGGTAGAGTTAACTTTCTTCACAGTGGCAGGTGTGGAGCCGTGTTTTGGATTTGTGCTGAACAGGGTTGATAACACAGAGATGTTTTTGTTGCTGCTGAGCAGGGCTTTCACAGAGCCAAGGTCTCCTCTGCTTTTCATACCCCACTCTGGCAGGGAAGTTGGAGGTGAATGGGAGGCTGGGAGGAGACACAGCCAGGACAGGTGACCCAAACTGACAAATGGGATAATCCAGACATGTGACACCATGTTCAGGATATAAAGTGGGGGGAAGAAGGTGGAAAGAGGGGAACATTTGGAATGGTGGCATGAAATGGCATGGCTCCAGGTCCTATTACATGTGATGGTCCCTGCTCTTCTGGAGATGGCTGAACACCTTCTTGCTCATGGGAAGTGGTGAATTAATGACTTCTTTTGTTTGGCTTCTCTTCTCTCACTTTCCCTATCAAGTGTCTTTGTCTCAACCCATGGGTTCTCTAGTTTACTCTTCCAATTCTTTCCTGATCCTGCTGGGTAGGGAGGGAGGGAGTGAGTGGCTGTGTGGAGTTTTTCTGTCAGAGGGGGTGAAACCACAGGATCTCTGTTTGGTGCCCAGTGTGGGGCTGAAGGGTTTGGGATAACAACAGGTTTGACTGGGATGTACTAGATTGAACTTACAGCTCTTAGTGCTGTTCAGCCAGGGATCAGCAAGCTCCTATTCCTGCCATGGGGCTTGATTACCTGATTGTGTATTAGAATCTACTTCTCAGTAGTGGCCACTTGCTTTCCCTGCTTGCTGTAGAGCTGTACTGCTTATCACCTCACTGAATTGTGCCTGGGAGTGTTCTGATAACAGCCATGGTGCAGGGTCTGGGCTGGCAGGTGGCCTGGGCTGGCAGGTGGCCTGGGCACTGCTGCTGCCCTGCACAGGGTGGGTACAGCCAGCAGGGCACACACTGGTGTGTGTAAATGTGTGTTCAGAGCTGCTCCAGACCCGGTGCTGAAGGCAGGTGACTGTTTAAACACCTTGTATTCCTCTCATATGAGTGGAAATCACAGTGACAGAATACTTTTGCTGCCAGTGAGTAAAATTTTGTAACTAACTTCTTTGCTGCAGAAATTAGAGTCCAAATCTAGACAGGTCAAAATTTGTTTTAAAACACAACCTTGGGCTGGAATTGTTCTTCAGGTATCAAAGCTTGGGGTTGTTTGCTCCTAGTTGTTTATATGCTTTCCCCTGGAGGATTGTCCAGGAGGCTGAAGTGGGTGTAGCTATCTCCATGAATATCCTCTGATTTCTCAAGGACAGCACTGGAAGATAACCAGCATAGTTCAGCTATTTATATATCCTGAAAAATATGATTTAATTGCTTATTTCCATTCAACTGTAGAGAAAGCCTTAAAAATATATACATGCATATGCAATATATTGGCTGGATAAAAACCAACAGATTAACGTTTGCTTAGAGTATTTAACACATAAAAAGAGTAATTTTCCCTTATTGTATGCATGTACTGGATTATCTTGATTGCAAAGACAACAGTTTCCAAAATACCACTTTAAAAAATACATGTAAGATAAATAATCATAGCTGTAACAAAAAAGTATCTTCTAGAAGTAGCAAGACATGTTCATCAGTCAAAGGCTATATTTAATTACTAAGAAGGAAATTACATAAAAGTTAGAGATACCAATTAAGACCAAGGCAATACTGTTTGAGATTGAGTATAAGCCTTTACATCTTTACCTACTGTTCCTTTAATCTGCAAGAATTACCAATCAAGAAGCTGTGGACTCTCAGATTTCAACACTTGATTAAATGCTTTCAGTATACTGTGATTTGTTTATGTTTGCAAAAGTGACTGCAACAACAAATCATGCAGAACTATTTCATTGTTATAATTAAATTCTACATACTTTTATATTTCAGTGTATAAATTGATGATCATTAAGTTGAGCTTTTCCTGCTATGTGGTATAGAGTTGTAAAATTGTGCTATAAAAGACACATTCAGTTCTACCCATGACATGGCTTGCAGGAACCTTGCAAATCCAGTATATATTCAACAGCACAAAAAGTGTGAGGAAAGAAACAAAATCAACTCTATTTTGCTCTCAGAACTTTGATAAGTCTCAGCTGAAAAGAAAGCCACGGGCTGTTCTTCTCTTTATTTCCTTTTTTGAAAAGAAAGGGATAGGAAATATTGATAGGCAAACTGAATCCAGCAGAGTGCTTGTGCTGCCTCTGGAGTCCCCAGCTTGGTCACAGGCAGAGTGAGGACTGGGGACCAGTGCTCTGCTGGTTCCTAGCAAGTCTTGTGTTCCTGCAGTTAATAGCTGCCCCTCAGTCACACCAGTGCACCTTTTTTGGGACTGACAGGACTCATGAGAATAACCCTGTGTAGTCAAATCATGGAGCCATACAATGGAGTTACTGTAGGCAAACAAAGAGCCATAGTCAGGCAAAAACAGGGTAATGGGAGTTCAACCATGGAAGAGAGGAAACATGAAGGACAGACTCCTAACACTGTCCACCTTGCCTGCATTCAAAACCAATGTGCCAAAATAATGAATACTTATTTTCCATTGATTTTATTACAATAGCCAATGAAATCTCACCACAAAAGTTCTGGATAATAGATGGTACCTTTGCAAATGCTCCCTGCATGGAGCTTCCCTGAGTTTTGAAAGAGGGCTGGACCAGCCTCCATTCCTGCACGGCAGGCACCTGCTCGATAAATAAACCACTCTTCCACTAGCAATGAGTTTGCTGCCACTTCTGAGTGCTCCCAGGCAGCCACGGTGCAGCCAGGGCTGAGTGGTTCCCTGTGCAGAGCTATCAGCAGATGGCTCTGCTGGCCAGGCTATGCTCAGTCTGCCAGGAGCAGGGCTCGGCTCACTGATCCACTCCACTGCCAGACAGCCACAGAAAAAAAGATGCTCAAGATGCCTTACTTGTTACTTAATTTCAGTTTGAACAGACTTTTAAGTTCCATTATAAAAGTTTTCTTCATAGTAGTTACACATGCAGCACATATACAAAGGTAGGAGGCACAGATGTAGCAGCCTAAAAATGCTAACAATTAGGTAAGGGAGAGCACATCCAGAAGGGTCAGGCAGCTAAAGTACACATTTCCTTTGCAAGTCTGTAATGCAAAGACAGGCAAAACCTGCCCCTAATGCGGCAGGCACTACATATGACATTGTTACTAACAGAGTCACAAAAGGGATGTTTGCCATCAGTCAACCACAGTTATATAAATTATATGTTCACTGACTGCAGGCCTCTCCAGTTAAATTCCTGGAGAGATCCCAAACACAAAGGGCTGTCCAACTGCCCAAAAGCAAGAAATTTGACTTTTTTTTTCAGCAGTAGAATTAATGTGCAGAAGATTCACCATAAATGCTCATAACCCTCCATTTCCTTTCACCTCATGATGGAAATTTCATTTTTCTGGGAAACAGGATCCACTTCTTGAAGTCCAGTGACTCACTTAAGCAATTCTCTTTGGTAAAATTGGATGACAAGTGCCTTCCAGTACTATCAGGGAAATTAAGATAAGTCAGCTCTGGAGTAGCAGAGGACTGAGTCAGCAAGATGGGACTACAGATTCCTACTCCCAGCAGGTCTGACCTTCCTACAGAGTGGGAGTGCCTAAGTTTGATAGAAGCATTGCTTTATATGCAGTATGGTGCCTGAGCTGGCCTTGGTGGGACCAATTCAGGTATCCCTGCACCTACAGTGCAATTTTCCCAATAGCTGGAAAATTTCCAGCACCCTTGTTGCACCCCTGTACAAAGGAGTAATGACAATAATCAATCTGCATCCAAACTCAGCAGGAGGCTAGATAACCCTGGATAGAGATTGATTATTGTCATTACTCCCTTGTACAAGGATGCAACAAAAAGGATAAAAAAAGTATCTAAAGCTGAATTGAAGACAAAGAGTCCAATGAAATCATATTAGTACACTTCCAGTAAAGAACCAGCCAGGTACTGATTTCAAAAGGAAAATTTCTGTAATTTGTAGCATGCTTTGGTTCCTGCAGCTATACTGCAACCCCAAGGTTGCAAGCCACATCTTTGGGAAGTGTGAGGAATCAAAGTTTAGGCAAAATGCAAGCAGCACGATGGTGGATGTGTGCCTGGAATATTACTCTACTTTCCCTAATAGAGACATTTCAGCAACACAGGCTTGGAAGACTCAGCTTGTGGTTTACCAAAAATGACAATATTGCTCCGTTTAAAAAAAAACCAAAAGAAGGGTAATGGCATTCCCACACAGAACACATGAAGTATGAGTGCCCAGCATCTGTTTTAATAGCAATCCATCTACATTAAGTACCATTCCCATTAATATTGCTGCCCTTGTAAAGGAGCACTGAAATAAATGGAAATCCTTAGTCTGAGTTCAGTGAGCCCTAGATTGCAGTCTCAGAGCTATCATTTTTATATTGGAGGCAACATTTCAGCCCAGTAATGATTTCTCATAAATTTAGACATGGGAGGAACCTCAACAAAACAAAGAAAGAAAATTGATCTGAGATGTACAGAAGTGCCCCACTGCACTTAAATGCCAGATCCAGATTTCCTCCCCCAAGCAGCCAAAATGTGTGCACTTCCTCATTTGATTAAAATTGTCTTTCAAGCTACCTCAAGTTCTGATGAGAAATGGACTGTGTCACTGTGTCACTCTACAATTACATGGTGCCTTTCACAGATTCTTTTTTTTTTTAACTCTTGATGTCCCAGCTGCCTTTTTAGTTACACACACAGACTGAGAATTTCTGCATTTTCTCTCTGTTGGGCAGTGATGCAGGCTACATGAAGCAGACTTCTTCATCCAAGCCTTCTGTCCTCTCCATTACCCACAGGGCCAGTCAGACATTCACAGTCCTGAACCAACACCTTGGATGCCTTCAAATCCTCAAGAAGCTTTGTGAAATGGGGAAAAATTATCAGGAAAAAAACTTCTGTGACAAATTGTGTCTTTCAGACAATGATCACCACATCATCTTTCATTTAGGTGTCAAACTGCAGAACTGATGTTCTTGTTCCCTAAATATGTAAGCTAAGAGCCCACCCATATGAATGCACTGTTTTACAGACAGCAACACCAAGATGATCAATTAATCTAGCTGCAAAATATGCTCCTTGCCATGCTACTGCACTTGTGAAAATACAGGAATGTACTAATCAGGGGGGTTAGAAATCACCTTAACAGTTCCTGTGACACACTCTTATTGGATTTACATTCACCAGCAAATCCAAGAAAACAATTTGATAATTTTAGCACAAAGCAGACAAAGAAGGATTTGCTAAGCTGCTTACAGACTGGCCCTGAAATGTTGGAAAGATTCAGGTTAATGTCCTTTCACAGGACAAGCACCATGGACAGGCTACATCTGACATGAACCATGTTTTGAATCTCTGAAGCCATCTTGCAATCAAGAAGGTATCTCATCCTACAGCAAAATTTAGCATGGGTAATATTTTATCAATCTGACAGAGGGAAGAATCAATATTGTTTCATTAAATCATTATTTTAAGAAGATTCTCCTCACTGTTAAGACACAGGTATGTAAGATCTTCAGCAGTGTGAATGGCATAACTATGTTACATGTATACATTTAAACAAAGATGAATATAAACTGACTTGCCTTTAGCTACTATTCAAATCACTAAAGTGATGGATAAACACATTCTTTTCTTGGGCCTTTTTGAAATCCAATGCATTTTAACAGCTGTTTAAAAGCATGTAGTGTTTGAACAGTACAATTTGCATAGGCAGTTGTCACATGCATTACTCAAGCTGTTGGATCTGCTGCTGGAAGGGGTGTGTATTCAGAAACCCAAATGTTCCCTTTAATCCCATCTTCCTAGAATGTGATTTTGCATAATGGTCATAAGGAAACAAAAATGCCACTGCAACAGCGTAAGTTTAAGCTGGTTTTGTTGACATCTTACTTTACTTCATGAATGAAAACTTAATGTAAATTTCAGCCAGTTGCATATGATAATAATAGATAATTTTGGATGGACTGTACCTCTCTGATTCTTAATCATTATTTTGTTTGTACAGCAGGTAAAAATTTCATTCTTTTCTCTGTTCTACAGTCTAATTATAATCCAATTAATAGCTTCTGATGTAGGAGAATTGTTCTTTTTAATCTTTATTATGCATCTCTAGCTTCTTTATTTGCCTTTCTGAGGAGAATGAACATTTTAGCAGCTGCACTGATGCATTTTTCAGCATATGTATTCAGTCACATTTGTAGTAGCAAACCAGTGAATTTTATAGATGTATTCAGCCCCAAATAACTATCTGTTATAATCTGATACAAATTACTGTATGTATGTAGTATTTATTAGTAAACTTGATTAATCTTTTTTATTAATCTTTTTTTACTGAGAATCTTTTCATTTATGCAACAACATACATTGATATCTAACAGAAGAATATCAACAGTCCTATTGCTTTTCATTAGGGAAAACCAATAATTTAAGTCATATTAGATTTATATTTACACAGAATGGAGAATGGCTATGCTAATTCTATGTGAGCTGAGAAGACAAAACACATTCCACATGTTAAAACTGACTCTGTGACAGTCTAGACACATTATCAGGCAGGAAAAAAAAAAAACAGAAGCATAATGTAATATATTTAATTAAATTTAGATTATTTTACATTCAGATATTTAAATAAAAAATTCCCATGTAGGTAATTATAATTATATATGTATGCATTGGGCATATGAAAAGATGCTTATTCTTAACTTCTGTAACAAACTTCACATACTTTCTCTTTTAGCCTTGCCTTTCCTCAGCTCCCAATGGCTCTTCCTAAGAATCAGGGTATTCAGGATTTCAGATGAGAGGATTTCAGCACTCAAATTTCAGATAAGAGTTTTCTTGATACTAATATTATTGCAAGGCATACAGTTGCTCTTACTTTGAGTAGAACCTCAATGACACCTTGTTTAGGACAAAGAGAGCAGACCTTTCAGATATATTTTTTTAGGTACAGTAGTCCTGCTATCACCACTTATTCAGACAAGTAGCATCACTAAAGCAATAAGCAAAGCAGACACAGTTGAAGACTATATAAAGAAAACATACACAGGGAAACACTGTAAGATGAACATATAGAAAGTACTAAAATAAACTCTCATCTGCCATGCATGTCAGCTGTGGGAAATTACAGAAGTTTATGGTGATATTGTCATTATAGCAGCAATAATGTGCTGAAAGACTCCATGCTCACTCCTGCATGACAAATCAATACCACAGGTCATCCACGATTAGCCTAGTCATGATGTGCTTGATGAATATTGATGACAGTTATACAGCTGTGGTATATCAGATGCTTTTAAGAGCAATTCATGAATATAAAAATCACACTATCAACAGTAATCTATTACATTTTAAACAACAAACTACAGACCATCAATACTAAGAAAAAAAAAAAGAAAAATCAGTGGTTACCCTATGTATACCTCTTAATATTGTATGCAAACAGCTAGCACCTTAATCTTTGAGATTCAAAATAAAAACATTGAACCATTACATCTAGTTAGATTTCGAGGAAAAATTATCTGAGCTGCCCCAGTTATTATTATAGCAGGTTCATAGTAATACTTCCACCTATCACCTCACTGAATTGTGCCTGCTGTGAGTCTTTGTCCAAGCCAGCCCCTCTGGCACAAGGCAACATGGCAGAGGACAGGTTGTCTTTAACTTGTCCTCTCTTTCACAAAGCCTTGTGCCAGAGAGGACAGATTTAAGACAACACCTCCTTATGCCTATCAATGAGGTACACTGAGCACAGAATCCTCCCTCCCTCTCCTCCCCTCCAAAAGTGTTCCCATCAAACATTAAACCTTAATAAATCTTGGATGAGAAATAAACACCAACCACCCCCCTTCTCCAAACAAATATCTATTATAAATGGCTGAGCCAATATGGTCATATAGATATGGTGACATGCAACCCTTTGGATTTGTAAACAAACTGCTCTTCCAGCATTGGAAAAGTTGTCCATACAGAAGAGAGCAGGAAGAACTCAGGGAGGAATGGCATTTGCCATAGCTTTGTTTGGCCTTTATGCCAGAAGAATTGTGCTCAGAAAAAAAATGCTGGTCAGAAAAAGAACTAAGGAACTCAATGAAGAAAATTAGTTTGTTGTTTCTCAATTTCAAGTGCTATTTTGACATTTCAGGATGAAAAAAGACATTGGTGCTTCTGACTTGTCCTCGGTGTCCACGAGAAGCAGCGCCCGAGGCACCGCACCTGCAGTGAATCCTTCTCTACGGATGGCAATGGAGGTCAGTACCTGCTCTGTCCTAAAGCTTTGCCTTCTTCTAGTCAAACATGCAAATAAAGTGGTAATTTCTGCTCTTCTTACTGTTGAATAATACAATCTGGTCACAGGAGTAAATGCTCTGGTTTAATGAACACATAGTTAAAATTTTTACAGCTATATTCCAGCTATTTAAAGCTGGAATTGGATGAGTTCAGCAGTTCACAGATGTCTTATATTCAGGTCTAGAACTGAAGTAATGATTTCTTTTACTCTGTAAAACTGAGCTTCACCCAAGAATATTCTAACTAAAGTTAAAAGAAAACACACTCAGCTTGGTACGGTACTACAGTACAACTTAGGGGGAAAAAAATCACACATTTTGATGACACAATGAACTAACCTATCTTTTATCTTTCTTTTTTTCCTGACAATTTTATACAAAGATAAGACTGCTCTAGGAAATTACTGGACTACATTAATACAATCTGTCTTTCATATACCTTCTGACTGGCAGCAGCCATTTTTGGAACTGTGTGTCAATCTGCTATCCTTCAAGGATTTTCTGTCTTTTCTTTGGATTTAAAATAACTTCAGATGAAATCAGATTAAATTACATTTCTATTATAAATTTTCTTCATGTTTGAACACTGCCAACAGTGCAATTTGAATAAATCTATCCTAATTTAAGACCTGCTTCTGCTGACTTTCCCGAGTTTCATACTCCAGAAGCAGCTACAGTAAAACCAATAGGAATATATTTTGGTTTTTAATTTGTTTGATTTATATAAAGCATAATTTGACATTTAAATAGTTACTAGTTTTAGAAGACAAGACGATTGCAATATATTCATAAGGTGAACTAACCATGATGTTGTGTGGATTTTCTGTAATGGGATTTTCTGGGCCGCTGGGTTTTTTTTGTTTGGAGTTTTTTATTTTATGGATTTTTTTTTTTTTACTTTGCTTAATTAGGAAGTTGATATCACTACTTCAGAAACATGTTGTATTGCTCTGTTTAAAATACCTTTTCTCAGAGATGGATTTTATAGCTACACAACACATTTTTCTCTCCCTCTAGAAATGATTCAAGGTATATGCATAAAAAATTACTCTTAACAGAACCTGCTAGTAATGACTTTCATATTTTCAAAAAAAACCAGTGAAGTCATTCCACTGCACTGACTACAGCACAAATGTTACTTTTAAATTAAGTCCTGCTAGAAATAAACCAGACATTGATTTCCAAAAGGTTGTAATAGCAGTGTAGCACAATGAGACTTTTTTGATGGCAATATCCACACATGCCCTATTGCTGGAAGCAAATATCACAAGCTGCTCATGACAGATTTTTAATTAACATGTTTTACCTCCTCCAAATAGAGAGGATGGTGTAAATCAGAGCACCCTCTCTGACTTAGAGGGAATACTGCCAACGTACTTCAGCTGAGGATCTGTCCCCCAGACCTGCATGTTGCACTCTGGGTTTAATAGAAGTGTTGTGTGCCTTAGCAATCTAATCACACAGTCTGCCTAATTTGGCTCCACAGAGGCCTGGTTTGCTTAATGCACAATGGGTATACATGAATGGTTCCATTTATGTACTAATGAACAGTAATAATGTGGGGCTGTACATGCCCAAGAAGAACAGACCTACCAATGTAATAGAGAGCCTAACTTCCTAAGATACATTTATTTTACTGGAACAAAGTCAATACCCAGTGGCCAAGAACTCAAGCTTTACATCTGGACAAAGAAGAACACATAAAGCAGCACAGGCTCACACCTGGGCAGCCCTTTACCCATTTCCTTATGCCCTTCCCCATCCCTCTCAGGCAGTCATTGCCCAGGAAGGACATTCCCCAGCTCTGAAAAACCAGCACCTCATAGTTAAATCCTCCAAGTCCCTGCATGAAGCAATAAATCTATAATGAAACCTTTTTCACCACATGCCCTCCCACTTCTGCACCCTGTACGTATGGTCAAGGAGCATTTATAGGCAGAAGGAGGGAACTCTTTCTTCATCACCAGATCTCCTTGAACCTTCACTCTATGGCACAGAAACTCTGACTCAGAGAAGACTGCTGCCAGCCTGCCAGATAAGCAGACTTGTTCTTTTGAAGCCCTTGTATCAGGCAGACCAGAAGGTAATGAAAGCGAAGTAACAGGCCTTCTGAAGTGTTTGAACTTCCAAAGTTTCACAGAATTTGGAGTCTTTGGTACATGGTTTCTGTTTCAGGGAAAGTTTGAGAGTGTTTACAACAAGGACACTCTGTATTAAGCCTTGCAGGTCCATCATGCTGTCCCATAATTCTCTGTAACCTCTACTTCAGCAATGGAAGAAGTGTTGCACATACTGTAGAGACACTGCAGACTGTACAATCTGGCCAGGAATAGATAACTGTTTTGCCAGAACAAAGGGCAGTGGGTGCTTGCTGATGTCACAGTGTCAGCAAAACTTCTCCTGGACGTAAATATATGAGGAAAGGAGGGTACTTATTAGAGATGTCCTTTACTTAGTGCAGCTTCACCCATTCATTAGGATTCTCTCAGCACAAGTGGGGTTTCATTTGTGTAACATTCAGCTTCTGTCATTTGCTAGTGAGATGAAAGTAACCCTGTGAGAATTAGCCCTCCAATATCCCAGGCAAATTAACCAGCATCTTTGCCTTTGTTTTTCCTGTTTAATAGGGAATGTAGGGGTAGGGGGAGGGCATGTGTATGTGTGGGTTAAAAATAGATGACTAAAATACTTAGATGCTTATTAAGCACTGGAATTCAGCTTAACATGTCCTGCAGGGCTGTAACATTAGCATGTCTAATGGATGGGCACAACACAAAACTCTAATGACATCCTATAAAATGGATCTGGATACAGGTATAAACATCCATGGCTAATGAAGCTGTGTGTATGCTGGCATTTTTGTTTTCCTATGCACTCATCATATTTAACCTTATGTTGTGAAGCAGACTGTGAATACATGAACTGGAGTAACAGAAGATGTGCTCCAGATGTGCATATAAAGTGCTCTAATTGATAGCAAGCAGGCCACGGAACAAATTGGAATAAAATCTAAATTAAACCCCAGATATACATAAAATATGGATTTTGAGTCCTCTGGGACAACTGTTTCGCTTTACAAGTCTACTCCTATTTTTTCCTTTCTGTTTGCCACTATTACATGAGCTCAACTTAGAGGCTCTGCCCAGGTCCTCCAAAAATACACTCTAACAAGGGACATAAAATGTGTAAAACCACATTTCTGATGAAAGCAAAGGACCAAACTATATCTAGTCTGATGTTAAAATCTGAAATTGACAATTATTTAGGTGTAGAGGCATTACTCAACACACAATGTCATTCATACCCATTGAGTATCATTGACAAACAATATTTACCCAACTGAAATGTGCTGTGTTCTTGTTTTGAGTAAAACACCAACAGTCTGGCTAGGAAATTGGACTGCCTAAGAGATTAACAAAAAACTCCATTATCACTAATTTTTAGCTACACTAATAACATTAAACTAATATCTTCTGGCTCCATCCTTATTTACCAAATTTAATATATTTACTTTATTCTCTCTTTCTGACACTATTAGTGGCAGTTGGTACCTACCTTCCCCAGCTTTCTGTGCACCATTGAAGATGACTAAAAATAGGTGACAACCTAAACAAGTTCATCTCCTGCTCTCAGTGTTACACACTCCAAACCAAAGGAACAGAGTGAAGGAGTAGAGAAAGGAAACTTCTTGGAACTCAGAGGTCAGGTCTAGCACTGCCACCACAAGCACTTCCCACCACTGCAGGATGACAGGAGATGATCACAACAGTGCTGGGTCACATTACATCAGTTCCATCTATACTCATCTATGAAGCCAACCTGAACAGACAGGCGTGGACTAAACTAAAAGCAGTTGCTGCCCCAGCACCTGAATCAGCAACATTGTTCTGGACACATCTGCATAGCACATTTTGGCATGTACAATATGTGATTTCAGACTTGCACAGAAAGTAGTCATGCAGTCCTCAAGATCTAGGACGTCTGCCTACAACTTCCTGAGTCTAGTATAGAGGAGAATCAAAATCCCTGGAAACAATTCTTTCTGCTGAAGTAATTAATTAACACCCTGAGACATGCAGCTCCCTTCTTTCTCTGAATATTTGCACAAAAACACTAGCAATGCCACCAATACTAAATAATTACCACACTTCTATAGGCCAGGACTTTGCCAAATTCAAGTCGTCAATAATTGTGCTTAAGGAAACAGTTTGGACCAACAAGACTGTTCTGAATTAATTTACAGGAGTGAAAGCTTAAATGGCCTCTTAAAAGACTTCCTGAGACTTCCTCTTTTTTATTTTATTTAAAAGAGTTCATAAACAGCTAAAATAAATAAAAACGGGGGGAAAAATAATAATAAAAAAAAAACTTGAATTCCTGTAACTACTGTTTCTGCCTTTACTCCTTTCATAGTGTTACACTTTAACAACCTTCCATTCTGACTTTAGGCCTTAAATTTGCAACAAGCTCCCAGTGGAGTCCTGTGGAAGACTGTGTGGTTGCTCACACATGAAAGGTTGTGCAACAGCACCTTGTGGTGAGACAGTGACTTGTTCTGTGTGTGCACCATGCCCAGCACAACCAGGTCCTGACACCACACGGCTCCTTGGCACGGGAGCTGTACAGAGACCAGACTGAACAGAACTCCACGAGGTGAGGGTGAAGCGATGCTGTCGTACGGGCAGTGGCGGCAACCACAGGGGCAACACCAACATCGAGGGGGAGGAGAGAGAACCGGGATTACCTGCTGGGCCTGCTGCAGCAGCTCCATCCGCTCGTGCAGGATCTGGCTGTCAAACTCACGGCTCTGCCTCAGGATCTGCCGCCGCACCTTCTCCACCGCCGCCCGCAAATCCTCCCGCTGCGCTTCCGTCAGCGACTCGCTCGCCCGCCTGCCTGGATCCTGCTGCAGGGCGTTATACAGCGTGGCTTCCAGCTCCTGGATTTTCTAATGCAACCCAAATCACACACAGACAGGCTGACGTTTGAATCCAGCAAGCAAACGACCCACCAAGAGCTAGAGGAGAAGGCTAGCAAGCGAAGGCCAAGGCAGGAGGGCAGGACGGACACAGACAGGTAGACAGAAAGCAGCAAGTGTGAGCAGTGAGCAGCATTCCACACAGAGTGCACGCAGCCTCCTGGCACGGACTGACACCCAGCAGATGGGTCCTGTTCTAGCAAATCACTGATTCTTCCATTTAAGAAAGATTCAGAAGATAGGCCTGCATTCAATTCCTGATAAAACTCCAAATCCTGATGCTGAACATTACAAATTTAATTAAAACTAGTAGATTTCCTTCAACTGCAGCTGAATTGTTAAGCCATCCTATAAAATAAAAAGACCACAGGAAAAACTGTGAACAGAAATCTCGCTCTCCCTCTCTGTGGCCCTAGTGACCTGATATCCATGGCTCACAGTCTATGCCACTGGCTTAGCTACAAGTTGCCATAAGAAATGAAGGAAGGAACACTTGTATACACTAATCCCTCATCCATCTCTTGCTGTCTGCCAGATTCCTAACATGATTCCCATGCACTGACCAAAACTGCAGTACTTTGCAAAGCAGAGGACACAGGAGAACTTCACATTCACGTGGAGAATTGTACTCCCAAGAGGAAAGGAAGGAATCACGGCAGTATTTCCTTGATTACTGGGGTTAGCATGATCCTATCAAAAACCAGCATCCAGACTAATAATATTTGGATCAAGAGCATCTGACCACATCCCTTTGGCCCTCATAACACCTTTGTGAGGTAGGTAATTCCATCCATATTAGTGACGCATAAACAGCTGCACAGAGAGGTTAAATGGCTTGCCCAAGGTCACAGTGCTAGAAATAGTGCCTGCTTGCTTTTATCTCTGTTATCTGCTCTGAGCACTAGACCTTGCTTCTTCTCTGAAAACATTTTCCACATAAGAAACATTTACAGTGTATAAATAGTGCTTCAGGCCGTTATATTCTGATTTCCCCAAGTCTCACTATTAGCAAAGTTGTGTGTGTAGTTTTACCAATTCCTGGATAATTCCAAATTGTTGTTTAGCCCAAGAAAAGGCAAGGTTGCAGCTTCCCTTTTGAAAACGAGGAAGGGTAAGGTTGGATAGGATCGCACAGGAAGGAATCGCATGGGAAGAACAGGCATTCCTGATTTAGGATAGGTTAGCAGCAGTAATACTTACAAATGCTTCAGGAAAAGAAATACTGGAAAAATTCTAAAGTAATTTCTGGTGTATTTTAGCAGACATGGTTTTTTTTTATACGTAAACCAGTTTCCAGATGTACCAACAAGATGTTTGCATATCATAGAATAAAAAATGCAACGCAAAAATGTTACACTTGTAAGTACTATAATCCATTTCCTAAACTTTTGTTTAAGAAATAGTTGATTTCTTGTCTGGCAGAAAAAAAAAGATATAAAGTAAAAAAGAGTTCTTTTTATAATTAAAAGAAAAAAAAGAAAAAAAAAAAAACCAAAACAAAACCCCTGCATTTTATCAGATCTGTTCAAACAGAAAAATTTAATGACTGTTCTTTTCCTACCATGTATGCCTGGTCCAGAGCTTGCTTCCTGTAGTCGAGTTCTTCCTCTAAATAACCCTTCTGTTTACTGAACAGGTCCTGAGCAATAATAAAAACAAGGGAGCGTTTGTTCTTTATCCTAATTCATGAAGAATCATAAATGCCATCATTTTTATGAAAGCTTTCCACTTGAAAGCAAAAGAAAACCCATAGCAAATGACCACATTCATCCTAAGGATATTTGGAGTATCAAATTTATGATATTGGCACTTCAAATCTGTGTATCATATTAACAAGCTGTACCTAGAAAGCACTGACCTCTACACCAGTGTACAAACCTGCCTGGACCTGACAGAAGTGCAGCAAAAGGTGAGTGGGGATGTACATGCATGTGGTCCAATAGCCGTAACTTACACATGGCCAAAGGAGGGAAAAGAGAAAAACACAAGAGAGGGCACTTTATGAAAATACCCCATGGAAATATTACCCTTAAGGAAATCATGAGGCAAGCCCTAATTGCTGTTGTCTAATCTGTTCTTTAGGGAGGAAACCCAAAGATGCAGGGCCACAGCTGGATTCTGCAGCACCATCCCATGACGTGTTACTGAAGCTGAAGTAACAACTCGGTCCTCAGCCTGTACAGGCAGGAGGCCAAACTGAAACAGGTGAAGTGATGCCCAGAGAGGTTGAGTGACTAGCTGAACAGCTGAAGAAGTTTTCAAGATACCGAAGATTTAAGGGTTTGTTTACTTTTTTTCTTAAAAATCAAATTCCTCAACTTTCACAGTTATTATTAATAAACCCCACAGACTGGGGTTTCAGTGGAACTCAGTGACCAAAACATGATGTTTCAAGCAAGTTGTGGACATTCAAATGGTTGCCTTTAGAGAGTTTTGAATTATAGAATTATAGAATGGTTTGGGTTAGAAGGTACCTCAGAGATCATCTTGATCTACCCCCCCTGCCATGGGCAGGGACACCTTCCCCTAGACCAGGTTTGATGATAGTAAGTAGAACATCAAAAATTTACTTAATTTTATTAGCTTTTCTTTCAAAGCAGGTTTTCACACTCAAAAGAATTAGTAGTAGAACAAAAAGCAGAAAAGCACTTTGACTGAATTTAATATTATCTATCATTCTTTTTTCTAATCAACAAACTTTCACATTTCCTCCACATATAGAATAAATGCCAAATTAAATTAAATACATAGGGTTCTTAAGACCACTAATTGCATCTTTTATTAACAATATTAAAAATTTCAAGTATTGTTGCTCTGGTTAGTTTTACTGGATATGGGATTGCATCTAAGTCAATTTGCCAAATTTTGCTATCAGACATATATGTGGACTTCTGACAACTTTTTTGTCAGTTGCCAATGTAGAACTGGTGACAGTAGCAACATACAAGACCAGTATTAGAGGATTCAGAGGAACAAGGTGCTATTTGTACTCTGTATAAGAAGTATAGTATTTACTATTAATTTATTTTGTAAACTGGGAGCTCCTTTAATTACCTAATAATTAATATTCAAGGCAAACCCAAAGTTTCAGTCAGACCTTGGTCTTGGGGCTGGAATTTGGTTGGGAACAGATGGGCCATGATAACCATTTTAGAATATTTTGCTCTAGCATATTCTAAATTTGCTACTGGTCCTGAAGGGAAAGGGCCTCCAACAAGTCCAGTAGGGCATATTTTTCAGCCCTTGGTGGGAATCTCAAAAACTCTGAGTTCAGAACTCTGGAGGCTGTGATATGATATTAGACACCATGTTTATGCAACTGCATGCCACCATGACTACCCAGGTGTCTCATTTTCTGACTGATGGATGAATTACAGCAACTGCAAGGCTGTTGTACAGGATGAAACACCACCATGCACTGGGAGTGCACAGCAAAGGACAGGCCTGGTCCTGACCTTCTTACAAGTGCCTGACACCACAGAGGTAGATTCACTTGTCTGAGACAACAAAATGGGTCAGAGCCACCACCAGACCCCAGAATAGCAATGCAGCTGCCCTGATCATGTTACTTCTCAAAAGGGATAGCAAAGGCTGCCCACAGAAAGAGGGAAGGAAAAAGAATAGGACCTCAAACCCTTAACGTGGGTTTCAAGGACAACTGCACCAGTGCCCAGTCCTTCTAAAAGTATCATGTTAGAATATAATTTCTCAACTCATTGAGTAAATCATTAGGGATGCAGATTCTCAGATTGCTGTGCTAAACAAACAGATGCAAGAGCTATCCATGGTAAGACTTGAAAACATCATGGATAATAAGGGGGAAGTTAATATATCAAGTGATAAACCCCCTATTTTTTCAATTTTTCTTTACAAAAGAATCTTGTATTTGTGGCCACTTTCCCTTCCCCAAGCCTTTGTATTTTTCCATAACAAGACTTAAAGAAATTACTAAATGTGGAAAGTATCTTATCTGTGTTAAAGTACAATCAGTATGACAGGTTACACTCAACAGAGAATACAGTCTAAACACTTCTATTTTTGTTTGTGGCTCAGACACACACTTCTTCAGTGGCCCTGGGCAAATCACTTAACCTCCCTGTCTCATTGTCCCATTCTTTAGGATGAATGCAATGCTGCTTATTTATCTACCTGTAAAAGGTGTGGTGAGGATTAATCAGTGTTTGGAATGCCATTTGGAGATGTGAAGCACAGCATGCATGGTAAACCCATACAACCAAACACTCCTTCTAAAACTGTTCAACGTATGGAAAAATAAGGTCAGTTTGTTCTTCAAGACAGAACTGCTTTTTGAGCCAACATTCTGTCTTTAGGCATGAAGGCCATGGGGCAAGAAAGATCATCTGGAGTAAGAGGTCTTGACAGCTTGTCCAGAAGCTGAGTACCAGAGAGCAAAGAAATACCCTTGCCAATTTTACTAGCATTACCCCAACATTAAAAAGATGATGCTGCTGCCTGACAAATCAATATACAAAGAAATCACAGAGACAATTTCACACTGCTTGGTTAATGTGCCCTCCAGTTCTGCCTTTGTGCTCTAATCTGTATGTATCTTTGCTATTTTTGTTCTACATAGATTTGAAAGTTCTGTCTCACCCCAAAGAATACAAGCAATAGATTGTTCTAGAAACCACTTGCCTATTTTACCATGAAGCCATCTCTGCCAAGCAGAGAAAGGCAACAAACCTGCTTGGGATGAAATATGCACAATCCCTTGACATGAGTTTTAGCTAAATGAATGTTTAGCTATTGTTTCTTACCTTCTCATTCTCCAGGTCTAACATCTTCTGTGTCAGCGCAGCTTCTGTCCCCTCTATCTGTTTCAACCACTACAGCAGTGTGAAGAGAAAAAATAGAAAATGAACAGAGATTTTGAAAAAGATTCTACCAAACATTTTTCAAGTTTGTTGCCAGCACTTCCAGGCACATGCTTCTCCCATGCTATCTATTCACTCTGGAGACACACATGAATAAACAGGCTGTGAGAGCACAGGCAGAATGGAGGACTGCAGAGACACACTAAAGACTAACAAGGGAAGGTTGCTTTCCTACAGTAAATTAAATGGGGTTTTCCCCTGTAAAGTTCAAGAAACAAAATAGATTTGGGTCAAGAATGCAAAATCAATCTGATTGTTTCTTACTCAAATGCTTGTTGGCCTGATTTGTGAAACCCTCATCTCACTTAAGGCCTCCAGTCCTTCATTTTTCCAGAGGGCAATTTAAACAAAAGACAAGGTGGAAAACTCAACACTTAATTCTGCACAGTTTGCTGCACTCTTTGTGGGAAAAGGCTCACTTGTAAAACATTGGTAATGTAGAGGGAAAAATAAAACAGACAGACAGATGGAAGCTCTTGTAGTTGCTACTATGAATCCCTTACCATTATGGTAAGATTCAAAACAATCAGAATGAAGAACAGCCATTGCATTCCAAAGGTAAAAATTACACATCGTAATAGCTAAATGCATGGATACAAGGTTCTTGCTTAATTACTAACTGTCACCAGGATTATGGTAATATTTCCATTTAAGTTTATTGGAATGAATGGGAATGGTCAGTTCTGAATTATTTAATTTCCTTTCCCTACTGGTCTTCACTAAGGACCCATGACTAGCTACAGAGAGCAGATTTGCCATTGATAATTATTGCTTTCCTCAACTGTCTTGTTTATTAACACTGGACTATTCATATCTGTTTTAAGTCTTTTGGTAACCTTT
Organism: Urocynchramus pylzowi; assembly: GCA_013397555.1. Lineage (NCBI taxonomy): Eukaryota > Metazoa > Chordata > Aves > Passeriformes > Fringillidae > Urocynchramus > Urocynchramus pylzowi. The sequence goes on along the minus strand of VZRH01000792.1, from coordinate 959,589 downwards.
GCACATCAACTCCTTTAATTTAGTGTTTTGGTGAATTCATTAGGCCTCAGACTCAAAGGAATTAATGACATACTAGCTTTTTTTCCCCCAAGATTTGCACAGACAATTTCAAACATAAGTTTACAACTTACAAAATGTGAATTCATTACTTCATCATTTTGAACCTTCCACTATTTAAGAGACTGATGAATAAAAATGGAAATTTGTTTTATCTGCTTAGCAAGTTAGCTTTCTACAGAAAAAAAATTAACAGGAACACCATATTCCCCAGAGATTCTATTTTCACCATTTTTGTTTTCTTCATTTTGAAGGTGACAAGCTGAAGATATTCCTAAGGAAAGCCTCACCACGGATATTTGAGCATTCTGAACCTTTGAAATCAATGGAAATGGGAAATCCTGAGCATCTCTCACAGCTACCCTCAATCAAGTGAAGGGCTATTTGCAAAAATTAGAGATCTAATTTTTTTAAGGTATGCAAATTATATACAAAACTAAATGTTGATTATGAATGTTCTATGCCTGTTAGCCTTTCATGAACCAAGGGGCACAGGAGAAACAAATAATATTTCTGGGAGTTTATATCTTAGCCTTTTATAGTGGGGTTCTTCTCTTTTCATTTTTTGGATATGAAGTGCTAAAATTCCTTCTCTTTTTATGCCACAGCACAGTGAGAAAGCATAGGGATTTTAGCCCTTTTCCCCATTTTTATTTTGCTTATAGCAATCACTCATTTAAATTAATGATTATTAAATTACCAAATGTAGATTATTTACTTTAAAGTATTTAGATAAGTAGATTATCAAAATTATATCAATTAAAGCAATTATTAAAACTGCTCAAATTTTAATTTAAAATATCTGCTTCTGAATTTCAACAATACATCAGGAAAGATTTAATGAAACATGTGAAAAGGATGCACAGAGCTTCTTCAGAGAAATACGTAACTCTTTCTTAGTTCTAAATGTCACCCCTTTCATATACAGATTATATTCTCTGGAAGTAAAGAACTAGCCATACAGAAATGACTGACCTGATTGATTACTTATCTTGTGCAAACTACTTTTTCTCTATGTCCACTAATTTACAGAGGAAAGGACCACTGACTACTCTGAGCTTTTTAAGTCATCCACAGAAATGAGCCCAAAAAGCACCACAGGCACCCTACAGAGGGCACCTTCCCACTGCCCCCAGAGCACTGAGGACACCAGCACTTCTGGGAATGGAACTCTTGTGTTAAGTGGATTTTTAGTACTTTATGCTAAGGGAATATCTCCAAAACATGTTTTTATTTTTAAACTTTCTTCTTTCTTAAGTTTGGCTCTACCTCAAGACATCACAATCCCAACATTCATGTAAGGATGAATACATGCTCCAATCCAGATGACCTGAACAGAAAAGCCATGCTCCCCTGGCAATGTTATGAGGGATCTTAGAAGACACGGCCAGTTTTTAGCAGAGAAAAATATTTACTGAATTCTACCTTTTCACAGAGGGAAAGAACAGTCCCAGCTTGGATGATTGCAACCTGCTCTTCATTTCTCAAATTCTAAAATACAAAAAGATGCATTTTAACTTTGATTAAAAATTTATTCTTTAACATCAGCAGTAAGTTTTAACCATACTTCAAGAAGTAAATCAGTTATAACATTTAGGATTATAGACATGATCAAAAAGGATCCCATGACTGAAAGTACTGAAAATTAAACCAAGGGTGCTTAGTTCCTCTCTATTTCAGCATACTAGCCTCACAACACTTTTTCTACAGATCATTCAATGAAACAGATGGTTCAATGAAAATTAAGTGGTTTCAGTCAGGGATTTTGCAATTTTTTTCCTGTTTTTTGCCAGTTCATTGGACTAAGCCTTGCAGCAAGTGAATCTCACCTTCATGCACTTCAGACTTCCAATTAAAGAAAACAATGCTAAGAGTAAGTGCCATAAGGTAAGAAACCTCCACAGGACTTGCAACATAACATGCAAATCTAGAACTTAAAACTAGTATTAAAAAGACCTCAATCTGTTAAATCAATCTATAAACTGGACTCAGCTCCCTGGATGTTTGTGCCCCAAATGTGTGACTAAGATTTCATACTGTACTTAGCAATAAAGAGGAAAAAGGGGAGACAGTTATCCTTGCCTTTCTCCCAGAAAATCCACTCCTGGCAGTGACAGCCTTCACAGCAGAAGGTGCTACTGCTACTACTCAAGAAGGATAATTCACAACTTGGTCTGGCTTTGGCTTCTGTTTTGCATCTTTTCACTTTGCCTATTACAATGCCTATTTTCCGTATCATTTGGTCAAGACCAAATCTTACCCTGAAAAAACACTCTTTTCACTACCATCAGTTTAACTAAAAAAATTCATGTTGTAAAAGCCATTCCTAACCATTCATATTCTTCATACAAACACAGGCATATAAAAATCACCCTGTGCACTGTCTTGGATGTTAGTATTCGCTGTGGAAAAAGAATGCTTTAAATTAACTGTGAAACTGGAGGTACATTTAAAAGTAAAGAAGTGTTACCCCATTATCTCCGAGAATATCTAGCTTCTTCATAAGTTCAGATATATTCACGTCCTGAAAAAGATGTTTGACACTTATTTTTTATGAAGTAGGTCAGAAACAGTTTTTATATGCTACATTTTATGTACCCTTTATTCTCTTCTGTGTGTGAAAAGACTTCAAATGTAAATAAGTGAAACATAATTTTGCATCACAATTACGAAAGTAATTACTGGTACTTTAAGACAAAACCAAAAGTCACTTTCAATTATGATAAGCAACCTGGATGTCTGTGCATGAGGGCAGAATGTTCCTGTATCAGTTACATTTATCATCCTGCTAATGGTGTAGAGGAAAGATCAAAACTGATAAACAGGTTTAAAAGACATAAATAGAAAGGGCTTAAAAGACTTTTTCTTTTGTTTGTTTGGAGTGGAGCATCAACCACATCAAGCTGCAGAAGTTACGAAGACAGAGAGTATGAACAAATAATTGCTAAGAAAGTTTGCTTGGTGGTCTGCTTTTTATTTTCTTTGTTAAACAAAACCATGGAGTTTCAAATCAGCCTTACAGAAGGGAATGTGCACAGTGGGCTGAACATCCTCCTCCAAAGAGCTTATCAGCTGATAATCATCTTTCTGACGATTATCACATTTCTCTGCCACTCAGCTCTCAGACAATGAACTAAACAACCCATCCTCATTAAGGCTCAGGCACTGAAATAAAGAAAACAACTCCTCTGATTCAAAAAAGAGAGGCATAAATTCATGGAATCACATAATCATAGAATTTGCTGAGCTGGAGGGGATGCATCAGGATCATTGAGTCCAGCTCCTGGCCCTACACATCCCCAGGAGTTACACCGTGTGCCTGAGAGCACCATCCAGACATTCCTCAACTCTGTCAGGCTGGTGCTGTGGCCCCTTCCCTGGGGAGCTGTTCCAGTGCCAATCACCCCCTCGGTGAAGAACCTTTTCCTGCTAAAATTCACTCCATGTCTGTATTTAACACTGTGCCAGGATCCATTCCTAGGCCCCAGAACTCTATTTAAGTTTAAAAAGTTGCAAAGCGTCACGGAACTTTTTAACCACGGTAATTGCGTTCTCCTGAACTATCCCAAGTTTGGTCTGCAGCTAACAGATCCAAGTTAGCATGGACCAGGGATCATTTCCCCTGACAGCCTGTATGCAGCCATGCTATTTGAAGGCAGGAAGCCTTGAGAGCATGGGAATAGACCAGTCCATGTTAGTCCAAAATGCTAAATACACATACATAAAGCAAAAGAGCCTTGTTAAATGCTGCCACCCTCAACTCCTACTCATATTCAGCACCTGGAAAAGGCCAACATGTCACAGGGCCATGTGCAGTTTTCAAGTTTTTCTATCCTTAAAGGTCCCCTCTGTCTCTTCCCAAAACCTTCAGGGATGTTCCCAAATGCTACATGAGCTATTTAACTGTGCCCACCACTAACTCTAGAATGATGCAGATCCTAATACACTTGTGTTTGGATGGATATTAAAAACAAAACTATTGATTACGATCAGCATTGACAATGCTGAACAGAAACTTCTTTAGCCAACGAGTTACACTAATGAAGAATGGAATTTACTGGCATCTATTAGCCCAGAAATAATCTTTTTAATAATTTATTTCCATGTGATGCATAAAGGAAGAATCAGAAACCAAATCAGATTTTGCATGATTCTGAAATCTACATTGCTACTGATGGTTAATAATTTTGAAAAGCACTGAAAACAGATAAAAGGTCAACTATTTCAGTCTGCCCATTTTAGGTGACTGCCCCACCTTCCAGGTAAGCGAACTGAAAGGCAGAGTGAAAAGAATCCACCTGTTAAAGCATATCACAGATGACAATGGATAAAAGGGAATTATGGATTCTGGTACACTGTACTTGCTGCAACTGACATGCAGATTAGAACAACAGGTAAGCTAAAAGTGAGTCTGGCTCTATTTGTAAGTGATGACTCTTGGTGTGCTTTGGGAGATGAGTGTCCAACCAAATCTGTAGGTAAGAAGCAGATTTTAACTCATGTCTTTCAGACTACTCAGTTTCCTAAAAATATGCAGGGACAATTTCTGTTTATTTCCTCTAGAGATCATACTGTGCTCATTAAAGCACTGAATAGCAACAAGCTTCCTGTAAGAGGACTTGTAAACACAACTCAAAATTCAACCATAAATCACTAGTGAGTGGCACTGAGATTATGCTTTTGTTACTTGCAGAAAAGTTACCCAGGCCTGTTGTGTAACATTACTGACAACACAAGTCTGAATTCAATTTTAAGTGAACCAGCATGCAAATCAAGTTGTACAGATAGCCTGTTCATGGGGGAACAGGAGTGAAAAGAGTAATTCTTCTTCCTTATATCAGAAGGTAATCAAGGAAGATCCTGAAGTTTATCTTGTTCTTGTTCTAAAAGAGTTCCACCTGTCTGAAGGAGTTCTGGGTCAGGCACCTCATGCTTCAAAGCCCTGGCCTTGGCAAATAACTTAAGCATATTCATTCAACAAATAAAAGCCTTCATTAAATTGGGTGTAAATAAGGACTGAACTCAGATGAAGGCCTTTAGTATCACAAACCATGTATTGTAGCAAGCCTGACAAGGAATCACACTAACATCAAGATTCTTCCCTAGACTAAACGTAAATTATCTTGATTGACCAGCCTTCAGTTTCACTGAGGAACTCCTGACATGACCAGATCATGTTCTTATTAAACTGTTTCCCCAGCTGAAAATATCTTTTCTTACTAAATTTTTTTTTTTTTTTTTTTTGCATTTTCTTCCCTGGTAAGTGTCAAAACATTTGTTTGGATACTAGACTGGTCATTCAAGAAAGGTTCCAAGCCATCCAACTGTTTCTAGTGTTCCTCTGCATATACCTTTATTCCTTCCTGATGGCAGAACAGTTGAAGTGCACTTCCATTGTTTTCAGGGAAGGTGGTTATATGAAGATTAAATGCTGGTGACCTTCGCTCTCTCTCCTGAGGAAAGATTTGTTTAAAAACAACATTTGTGATTATACATTAACATTTATTCCCCACCTTTAGAAAACATATTTGTAATTAAAAAGGCAGATTCCTACTCTCATTCCAAATCTATGCTATTTCCTCGTACTTTTACCATATTTGAAGAATTTTGGCTAAATACAAATGTAGTGTTAGCTGCCAGCTGATTCCATGCACACAGTTTCTGCAAAGCTACCTGACAATCCCCAGCTGCAGAAACCTTGCAACACTGGCCCTAATTGACTGAAGCCCTGAAATACTCTGCAACCTTTCATATTGATTATAACCTTATTTAACTACTGTTTTCTTTCATGGAACAAAAAATTTAAAAAATTTTTAAAAATTTAGAAAGAAAAATCTACAGAAAAAAATTTAAACACCATCATGAAATAGTATTATTGAATATTTTCTCACTAAAATGAAACCTGTGTGTCTGGTCCCTGTTTATTCTACAGTCTCCCTTCCTATTAGAGCATTTAAAATCCCCATTCATATTCATTCCAAAAGCCAAGATGTCAGAATAGGTTGAAAATCAGCATTATTCTACAGTTATGCTGTTCTTAGTGACAAAACAAAAAATTATAAATTCCCATCTATCTAAAGCTAGATATTTAGTATATCTAAAACTTAACTGGTCCATGTACATGACTTCCATGCATTTCTTCTAAATACCAACCTATTATTTCTTCAGAAGGCAGATATAACATAACAAGCAAGCAACTTTTGCCTAAATTAAATTTTAATGTGCCTGTGAAAAATGACTGGACTGAAGGCTCTGGGCAACCAAGGCATTGGGTCTTACTCTGAATTCTCTATGGTCACGAGAACATGAGCAAGAAACATCAGATTTCATCTCCATATTACAAGGGGATGCTTTGGCAACATGAGCTTCATTTTCTCAGAGACCAGTACTACAAATACTTTAGTTCCTATGACCATCCATTTTTTACATCCATGTATCACTCCATTTCCTAAATCACAAATGAGGTGCTTTAATTGATATGGCAGGCAGGCTGCATCCATTCACTTAAACAAGTTACAAAGCATGGCAAATCTTGTTCATTAATTAGGTTAAACCTAATTTGAAACTACAATGTAGAGAGAAAAATCTCTGTAGTCTATGCAATTTTTCTCCTCTGAGGATTTTTTAAAATAATATTTACATCAACAGTCTAATTCTGAAATGGGTTTAAATAATGTCTTAGCTGTTGTAAGCCAAAACCAGAACTTTAATTCTTATCCAAATTCAGTAATGATTTTAGGTATTGTTAAAAATTCATCAGTTGATATTGCATTCATCTCACCTAAATTTGCTTGCTTTAATTGATAAATAAATGATTGTGTTTTATACTTTACCTAATTTTCCTCTGAAATAACTGTGCTAAAAAATACTGTCCTGATTACCAGAAGAACTGATGGTTTTCCTAAAGCATTGCACTGTCAGTCACATCAGTGTCTACATGCTTGTCTACTAAGGAAAAAATCTTTTCTTGTGATCACAAAAACACTTCCATTGTTATTCTGTGAAAGAATTTTTCCAAGCTTTGGCACTTGACAAAACCTTGCATGACATACTGAGCTGGTTTTGATGTGATTTTTCCATGTGAAAAATACATTCATGAAGGATCTATTGAAGAATATTTGTTTGTTCCTTAAGAAATCCTTTTTGGACAAAAATCCGTTTTACTTCTAAGAACACCCACACTTTAGGAAGTAATTTCTAGTGCAATGGCCAATTCAAATGCTAAATTGTTCTCTATTTTTCTTTACAGTCCTTTAATAAAATATAAGATATGTATTAGAAAGCATATCTATTTTTCTGAACATCTACTGAAATTCTAATAACCTAAATTCATAATTTTGAATATAATGGGCTATGACATCAAAACATATGGTTGATAAAGGATGAAAAAAGATTAAGAAATGTCAGACAAAAAGAACATCCACATAACAGGAAGACATGACATTTTCATCTTCATCAGAGAAGTTACACATGCCGAGATTTTTGGTGAAACGTGCTGGGTGATAAAAATGGAGGAGTGACAATGACAGGTTTGTCAGAGAGTTTATTCTAAGCAGTGTTAAGAATGCTGGTGATCTCTGAAACTGAACAATGTGTCATCAGGCAATGCAACCATGTGACAACGGTGTATCACACACAGATACTTTAGTGTCACTAAATTCGACATGAGCCCAGTTTGTGAGGGGATGAGAGCCATTGCTTTCAGTTGTAATCACAGGCTACACGTTCTGTGCTAATACAAAATAATTTTGCTTATTTCGTTTATACGAAGTATGGAATTTTTTTGATATAGGCGACATATTAGTTTAAAATACAGAAGTTTTATTTCTGCTTTACCACTTTTCTTTGGCATTGCCAGAGGTTTGGGGTTTTTTTCATTTTTCATTGACTGAAGCCAATTATTTCCAGCCGCTTTAAACCATGAGAAAATGGATTTAAGGTAAGAGAAACTCTTTGGAAGCTGCTATCAAAATGTGTTCTTTTTAAGATAAATTTACTTCATATGAATGTTGTCCACATTAAATCCATGAAGTTAAAGCAATTATACATTGATGTGATGGACGTGTCAGATCTTTAGTCAGATCACTGCATGCAAGATGTGAGAAGGTGTGTTAATTTAATCAATGCCAGCCAAGGCTGTAGAATACATACCAAGTGATTTTACATGCAGGAAAGGAGCAGTTATGGAAATGAAACAAATAAAAAAGGCAAAATATTGCAAAACAAAATATTTTATTAGATGAAAACCAAACTATATGCAATTTATATTAGCTATATTACATCTTTATAAACATTAGTGAGCATTCTTGCCAAAACATATTAAGGCAGTGGCATCAATTTCATTACCCCAAGATACAACATTTAAAAAATAGATACCTAAGTGACTTCCCTTAAACATGCACCAGACATCAGTAATCTTTACAGGAATTTCAGCTTGGGTTCAAACATAATTTCTGCTCCATTTGAGAGTTTGCAACAGAGAGAATCTCTTACTTCAAGCTCTAGCACTCTGAATTCTAACAGCTCATTCTGGTCTTTTGCATCTTGCATCTCATTCTTCAGCTGATGCTCTTCTTGTTCCATTCTGTAAATCTGTGAGACAAACACAACATGGTAACACCTGTAAGCACTAGAAAAGATACTGCACAGAGTTACAAGCCAGGGGTTTCGACAAAACTGTTAATTATTTCCATTTTTCATTACACATCACGCTGTGTCATAGAGATAAAAAGGAAGATCATATGAGAAAGTGAGAAAGTATTTCTGAGAGCTCTCAGCAGAAAATGGTCAATGTTCTCTTAGAGTAATAACTTGGAAGTAGCATAAAAGTGATATGAATATTGTATCTAAGTAAGTTAAGCAGTAGAAGTTTTCTTTTAAAATCCATCAAATGAAACTGAATTACATTAACATTTGGGTAGACTGTTCCCATTATGTTTGCCTAATTAGACACCTGATTTTTTACAGTACATGAAAGACAATAATGGTGTGGTTTTAATGACTACTTTTTAATTTGCCAGAATTTTGCCTTGGGGTACTAACAATGACAAAACAGAAATTCAATATTGGCTATTAATTATGCCAACTAATAGCTTTGGTCTACTGTCTAGTTTAACTGGGTGATCTTTTTCTTTGTACAAAACTAAATAGAAGTGTAGCATCTGGCATAATGTACTTTAACATTTATAGTGCCCTTGTAAGTATCCAAGTAAATTAAACCTGGCTTTAGCTACTTTTAATCATGATACTTTAATCATGATACTTTAATCATGATATTTTATTTGGTTATCTTATTTGTACTATATTAATATTAAGCTGCTAATTAGCAAAATCATTTCTTTGTCTTCCTGAGCTGACTAGCCAAATTTCCCACCACTATCAACAAAGAACAAAGAACTCAGCTCTGAGTATCTCAGTTAATAAGCCTTAAATCAATCAGTATTACTTAATGTGTGGAAAAACTATAAAAATGTTGAAGGGAGCAGCCAATTTTGTTAGTGGTCAGGAAAATAATAATCTTTGTGTATCTGTATATTTTGTTGGACACTAGAAATCTCAGCCAGCTTGGGGTGTACTGGTGGCTATCCATGTAATTCCACAATAAAAAGCAGCTTTGATTCCTGAAGAATATAAAAGCATGTTGGTACTTTAATCAGAGATTTTTATTTAAGTTCCTGTTTCTGGTGAGAAATAAAGCAATTTCATGCTGATTTTATAGTACTTAGTGCATTCAATTTCTTTTACAATAAAGGGCAGCAATTGTGAAAATATTCCCACATACCTTCTCTAGCAGCTCCTGATTTGTTCTAATTAACAGCTGCTTTTCTTCTACCCATTTTGAATCCTGTGAGGAAAATATATATGTTTTGTTAAAGAAGACAAATGAATGACTACAATAATTAGATTTCAGGTATCATTTTGCATTCAAGTATGAAATGGTTCATTCATTCATTCAATTTTCGCACATTGAATAATAAAGCGATCATAAATGTTTCAAGGATGTACAGCATTCTATACTACAGTGAAAATAAAAGTTCTTTCCTGTAGCAGTCTTTTGCTTCCTAGTATGTTCCAGCTAGCATGTACTTTAAAATCTTTACATGTAGCCATTGTGGGTTACCACAGTTATATGCTTTATGTCATTTTAAAAACATTTATTTACTCAGCTGAACTCAAAACTATTGCTTTCCATTTCAAAGGTTTGGAAACTTTCTTGCAAAATCATCCCATTTTAATCATCCCATATGTAATACATATCCAAAGGGAGAAAGGGATGAAAATACTTTAACTACCCCAAATGGCCAAAAAGAAGCTTCAGAAATATAAATTTAACCACCCTCTGCTAAAAATCTGAGAATCTGGCTAATACACAGTGGTTGTGACAAGGAATTCACAAGGAATTCACCTCAAGGCTGTGGAGGAAGGGAAGTGATGTAAGATCCTGTACATTTGGAAACTGTATTTCCAATTAATCACTTGTTCAAAAACATCTTTCCTTTTAGGTTTTCTCATGGCTTCAAAAGGCCTCATCAAATATCCCTTTAAAGAACCAAGCTACAAAAACTCATGGCCAGCCATAGCTGGACATTCAGATTTAATACATTACAACACCCAAATTTGCTCTTGTTTTTTCTATAGAAACATCTATTTACATAACCTTGCTCATGCTGCTCTAAAAAGTTTATTAAAACAACATCCAACACTTAATATGCCATACTAACTCCTGATCAAATTATCTTTCAGATTCAAAGGATGATTATTTAAATTCTAAATGCCTTTACTAAAGTATTAATGATGATGCATTCTTTTTCAGGAAGATATTTGCACACTGCTGTTGCATAAGGAATCAATGAAATCTGGATATCCCAGCCCATCAAATATCCTTGAAATCTCAGTCTAAAATATTATGATATCATACTGAGTCCAATTAGCATTTTTTAAAACATTTTAGTTTTTCTACTTACTCTCTACTACAATTTCATGTTGTACTGTCTCTATCACTTTTTCCACTCATACACAAAAATGTATTTCATGTAATAAACAAGCTCTTCATGGGTGTGATGTTATAAGAATAACATACTAAAATGAGTACTGAAAGTCATTACCCTTGTCAAAAATTTTTGAGGCAAGTGAAAGAAATGTTGAAAACAGAATCTGGTATCTAGTTTAGTATTTAAGCAGCATTTTACTGAGGTCAAGGAATGAAGAGTTGCATGCACAGACTTAGGGTGGACATCCCAATGCGTGGATATGGTAAACATACCCCCATGGTAAGGTTAAACAGCTATATCAGACTGCAGCTTCAACTACTGAACTTCTACCAGTTCACACAAGTAGAAAAAACAGATCAATCTGCTCTATTGGTAATAAATTTCTGCATCTTTCTTGATGGAGTCCATCTACACTTTCTGAGAAAACCTGAGCTCCAGCAGAATTGAATTTACACACCAGATCCCTGAGACAGTTAAGCATTCATCCATCTGGCACACTGCATACTCCAATACTTTTAGATTTATTATTTGCCATTATTAATATGTTTTAAGAATTTCTTTACTTAATACAAAATGTCTTATGCATGCATCTCAATATACCATGAAGAAATGGATTATTAGTATTGTGTTACTTCTGGGGGGAATACTGACAGGTCCAGCCAGAAGAGAGATTAACAAAATCCATTGACAGTTATTTTGAAATTACACATAAGTTGTTATAAACAAAGCTTCACATAAGTTTTTTTAAGAATAAGCTTCTAATCTCATGCTCTGAATTTGTCTTCAGGAAATTTTCAGAAATATTATACTTTTGATTCCATATTTCCTTTACAATGCACTTTAGGGGCTGGCTCCCAGAACGAACATTCCACAATTATTACTAAATCATCATCACTACCATGACATCTAAATGAAAACGTAGTAACAAAATAATTTTTAAAAAAATCACATAGTGCACAAAGAATTCAGTTTATCATACAACCATTTATTTTGTTGACTAAATACTAACAGCTCAGGAGAACCAAGCAGGTGCTAGAGCTCCCAGGAAGACATTGTGATCCTCCTGGGGAAAGCTAATGCTCAGTGTACAAACCAGCCCAACATCATAGTGCTCCTTGTCACATCCCTGTTCACCCTCTCAGGATTACTAAGAGATACAAAGATGAAAATGTGATTCTGAATCTCAAAGTGATAACTAATTAAATTCTAATTTCCAGTTAGAGCTTTTTGACATAATGCTCTTGCAGAAAAATCACAGAAGTAATTCCTTACATGGGTATCCAAATTCATTTATCTTATTTACATACACAGTACTTACATCATACACATACAGTCAACAATCTTGTTAATGTTTTCAACTACACAGCAATTTGTCCACAACATCTTTCTTATCAACAAACCAAAATAGCAGCAGTAGATGCTTGGGAGATCTTTGGTTTCATTTATTCTTCCAGAAGTTCGGTGGGCCATCGTTTTTAGGTTGATAATATATTCTCAATTTTTAGTAATATTGTATTTACATGGAATTTACTGAACAAGTTGCAATTTGTGTGGAAGCTAGCATAAATTATTTTTGTCCTTAATTTGAATATGGTCCCCAAACCTTTGCATTGATACAGAATCTTACAGAAAATTTCAATTACAAAGAATGAACCATAAAAACAGTGTCATCATTCATTTGGCATTATATGTAAGTTGTGTCAACTGCTACAGGATCATCAGTCTTTGAAATGTATATCTATAGCTAGCTCTATCTTATTACTATAATCTACCTGCAAACCTAAATTCTTATTTCAAACAATAAAGCATAAAATAACATCTCCCCAATTTCTACTGTGCATTCTAGCAGTCACCCAACTGAACAACTTGCAAATGCATGCTCATAACTCTTAATCAGACTTCCTGAGGGCCCTAGACAACATTAAAAATGCATCAGTAGACACATCTTTGATGAGTATTTACATATATTATATATACTGAAGCACAAGGCCTGATTTTACTTTGTGTGATGGTTTGGGAATCTGAAAGCAACTGGGCTCTCTGAGACTTTAAACCCAGGAGAGCAACACCACAAGTGGCTTCCATTAACCTGACAGGCTCAGTGTTCATGTCTCTAGTGTGTCTAGAAGTTGGGGGATTTAAAAATTTTTCTTTGGTACACATCAAAAATATTCTCCAGTAGAAATATAGAATATTTATTTTATTAGAATTTATAACAAGTACTAACAAAATGGAAAAGAGGAGAAAGCCCTTCACCAAATGACGACAGAAACAGAATCTGCATATAGATGTGGTTATTTTGATACCATGCTTTAGTGTATTATGTGTTAGAAAATGAGTCTGCAATGACATTTTCTTAAGACTGCAAAATCCTTTCCTTTACTCAAGTGATGTAATGCTGCAGCAGCAGTTAAGCTGCATCATTCACACCAACACACCAGTAAGCAACGAAGATGGCAAGGGCACCACTGCACGCCGCGGAGAACACGACGTGGTAGAGCACATTAAGAGAGCCTTTTACCTGTCCCTTCTCCATTAGAGCTTTCTCCAGGTCCTCAATTTTTGCCTGACACCTGAGAAGATCAGCTTGCNGGGGGGAGGGAGGGGGAAGGAGAAATCAAAAGTAAATATATTTTCTACTATTTTATGTGTTGTCCCGTCGGCTTTTGACGTTTTTCATTAAAATAGTTGCTTTTTGTGTTTATGTTACACGATATTTGAAGCTGCCAGTTTAACAGGATTTTTCCTTCCTAGCCTTAAAAAAAATGTTAACATCCCATATTCAGTGACAAAGTTCTTACCAGGGGAAGAAAAAAATAAATTTAGAAACTGAAAGAGCTCTAAGAAGCTATTCATAAGCTTTAGTAACTTAAGGCAACTGGGAAGAAAGGGACAAGGGAGAAAGAGAATTGCATTAAGCACTGAAAAAGGCCTTTAGGTAAATGAAATATTTTGACCCAAAACAATTTACATATCCCATAAAGAGCTGGTCAGTTTTCCTCATTTACATGATCATTACACTCACCACTACACCACAGTGCGTATTACCCCTAAGTCCAGTGATGCTCTAAAAGGCACTGGATCATACAAGGTACTAAACAAAAAAAGATATAAAACACATGTTTCTGGAGACCCTCAGCCACTGAGGCTCCTTGACCTACCACAAGTATTTTGTCAACCCTACTTCAGGTACTTTTTCACCCAAGCAGTTAAAATATTCCTACAGGGATGTTTTCCCTGCATCTTTGCATCCTTGGGTCTTTGCTTACCTTAAGCCTCATCTAAAAGTAATAGGAAATGTTCATCCCACTAAAATAAACTATACAAAAAACTACTTTCTGACTCACTCAAGAGATGGATTCTCAGGGATATACCAAAAAAACCAAAATTCCATTAAAAAGAAATAGCAACAATTTCCAAGTCTACAAAAAAGTACAGTCTGTAAACACCTGCAAAATAAAACTTAAAAAACCCCACGAAGGCAAAGAAAATATATATTGGTCTCTCATAATTGGCAAATAGATGACTGACCCTGAAGTCCTTTTTTAACAGTAGATGGAGTTATGCCCCCCCATCCTAATTCTGTCTCAAGAGTGGTCTTCAAAGTCTTTATAGCTTCCCTTGGCTAAGTGAAGGAAAAGCTTTCCTTCCTACTTAAAAAGAGAGCCAGAACTGACTAGACTTCTGTAAGATGCTCAGAAATCTAATAAATAAAGCCATAAAGCAGTAATTCTATATTATAAGAACTATATTTCACAGGAAAAATATAAAAAAGAAGTGTAGGTTGGTTGCGTCCTTTCTCACCAGTAATTTTTAAACACATTAAAAGAATTTTTCTTCTGCATTCTTAGCAACACACTGCAGTGTGGCACAGTACAGTGGTCACATGTAGCAAGGCAGTAACATGTAACAATCACAGTATTTAAAATGTTTCTCCATTTTTGGGGTTTGGGGAAGTTGTAGAGGGAAGAAGGTCAGGGTTTTTTAATTGTCAACTCATGTTCAACTTGGTGTCCATCAGAAGCCCCCACTTCCTGGTGTGCAGAACTGCTTCCCAGTGAGTCAGAACCAAGATTTGGGTCAGATTTTTAATATACTCATATGATGGAAGTATTTAAGTGCTTGTAACAACCTACCCTGTGATTCCTTTAAAATCCATCATGTCACTATCCAAACTTCAGGTTCAAATGGTTTATCACTCTCATAGACTAGAAATCTTTAATATATTATACATGCTAGATTAAAGTATAATGACATCTTTGTTCTGATTGCACCAGATGAATCTAAATTGTCACCTTATTTATGACATCCTCTAATTCTCAAAAACATTGGGCTTTGCATTTCACTGACCTGCAAAGATACTTCCTGCTATTACAAATCGTTTCAGCTTTTTTTTATTATTTCAGAGTTAAAAGAATTTCAGTTAAAAAATTACCCTTGCTTCTCTCTCTGCATCCAGGGTTCCACCAACTTGCTCTTGGAGCAATGCATATGCTCTTTGCAAAGCTTGATACTCTCTTGTTAGCTGGCAAAACCTGAGTTCAGCTTCTTCTTTAGGTGTGCTCTTAAGGAAGAGGGGGGGAAAAAGTGGGTTAGTATAAATACGTTTAATAATGGGTTTGTCTGTATAGAAGACAGACTCACAAACAAGCAACACAACTCATACTAAGTCTCAAAGTTTAATAAAGGTATAAAACAAGTGCAAAGGAAAGGAAGGAAGGATGATGAGTAACTTTGTCTACCACACAATTTAAGGACAGTGTAAGTTGCCATGTAAGACAGCAATGTACAGAAATGGGAAAACTGCCTGGGGTAAGATGAGAGGAAATAGTTTTGTGCAACGCTGTCTTCAGCAACTCCAGAGCCAGAGGGGTCTCAGAAGGTATCTGTTCTATTTCTCATGCAGTCCACCCTTCCCTCCTTACACTTGTTCTCTACAATGCCAGGGTAAAGCACACTGACACAGAAGTTACATTTCAAAATTATTTCAAAGATATTTTCTTAAATTTATTCTTTTAATACAAAGTATTTTCGAAGTCTTTATTTTCCTTGAATTTTGAGCCACTAACTTTAACACTTATTAGGTCTTTCCTATACTACCGAGGACAAGAATATCCTTTGCTTTAATTAATTTTTGCTCCAGGAACTTGAGTTCTAAGGAAAAGAGATTACAATATTATTGGACACTAAATCTAGGAAAAAAGGAAGCTTCTTCTGAGGAGTATTAGGCAGAAGTTAGTGAACAAGAAAGAAAGATGAAAAAGAGCATCTAATTCGTGCATTGTGCTCATGTACGCAATCTTCCAAAGTAGGCCAGCAGCACAGAGCTGAGACAAAATATGTCACTGGGTATTTACTACCTATGATCATTTAAGCCTTCATGAATTGTAAGGGACTCTCTGAGTATTGTGAGCAAATAAAGAAAATCCTGATTGTATCAAAACAGTCAAATAAATTATAAGGTTGAAAGGCAAACTATTGTCTAGTAAGTATTGACTTTTGGCAAAGCAATATGCCTATTCATTTTCTTTTGACTAATAAGAAAGAGTGTGAGGAAAAAAATATATTTCTCACACCAATATCTGCCAAATCTGTCAGGCAGAATATTATCTTATTAATTTTATTGCAAAGTCTATATGTTACCAGACTTGAAAAAAACCCAAAGGAATTCTCTGCCAAATCTTTCACAGTTCATGTGGTAAAATAGCTGAAAGTTTGTATTTATACTTCAAGAAGTAGAAAGAAAAATGAATCAGTTACCACTTACATCTTCCAAATCTTCTTCTGGTGTTGCAGGTGTCCTGTCTGTTTTATCTGTGTTGTATGAAGTTACAGATGAAGTTTCTGAATCAAGAGATTCTTCATCAAATCCAAAAAATGTCTCCACAACATGCCTCTGAAAAATTAGGCTTTTTTAGCTACTAGCAAAACAGATTAAAAGCCCCAATGACCCAGTAAGCAGTAACCAAGGTCTTCTCTGATGATTATTTTAATATTTATGAAGAAAGAAAGGTTCCAGTGCAAACTCCTCTTCTCTGATTAACTAAGTTACCTTTTCAACATCATTTGTGGAAGAACCTCCAAGAACAGAACTGAACATAGAACAGAGATGAGGTAAATACTGAAAGAATAATGCTTTAGCAAACCTATAAAACCTAATTACCAAAATCACACAAGTCCTTACAAGATTCACAGTAGAGAAATCCAACATCTATTCAGAAGAAAGTAAGCCAGTACAATGCAACATATAAGATGTGCAACCCAAACGAAAAAAAGTATTCTGGAGACCAAGGTGGAACAAATTTAATTGCTCATAATAATTGCAAAAAGAAAAAAAAATCCTATTTTGGAAGACCCTACTTAAAAGTATGAATAAATGCTTACCATTTATTTTTTTCAATATCATCATTCTCATTTTTTTAAAAAAGTTTGCTCCAATACTATGCCTAACCAAAAAGATGTGCCAAGGGAAGAGCAGCATTGCACTGCGGATTTAAAAAATTTTACACAACATTATCAATTAAATGCATGCTTAGAGAAAATTAGTATCTGTGGAAATGAGTACAATATCAGTTGTGATAAATGTGATTTTTTTTTTATAAACATAGTCACAGAAAGCAGCACATTTCCATGGAAATTCAACTGTTAAAAAAAATTGTTTATAAATTTAACAAGAAAAAAAGGATTTTAACTGTTATTAATCAATAGAAAGCCTAACTTCTTACACCACACAAATCCAAAACAATTTCAGAGAAGAAAGAAAACTTATATTTTTTAAAAGGGTGTTGCTGAAAACTGGATTCAAGTTATGAAGCAGCCTAGACAGAGAGGGTAGTGGAGAGAGGTGGCTGTAAGAAGATGAAGAAAAATCTCTGTATGTTTTGCCACTGCTGATACTGAAGCACAGATCCTGATGTCAGTTTGCTGTTTGGGTTTTTTTAAAGACATATCAGAGGTTGTCTATGAGAAGGTAGCTTGTTCATTAAAATAGCCATAAGGATTAAAAAAGTTATCAGTTGTTATTAATTCCAAACATCACGTATCCAACACTTCAGCAAAGCCAAACCACCTGAGTAGAATTGTGATCTACCAGTTTAATTCAAGATACTGAAAACTTTTAACTGTAATGTCCTCTCTCATGATGATTTCCAAATATTTATCTTTCCTTGCAGTTTTCCAGACTTACCTAACCTTAGAGATTTTTTTTTGCAGTGTATCTACATAAGTATTGTCTTCTCTTTCTCACAAAGCCCTAATGCTCACTATATTCTTTTGGTTCAGCACAGCTCTCATCAGCAGTCAACATACTCTGTTTTGATGTAAGAGATATCAAAAAATCAAGCTTGTAGGTGTGACTTTTGCCTGCATTCATGACACCATGAGCTTCATTTACAGTCTGCAGCCCTGGTCACCACGGTTCACCAGGTCACAACCTCATCACTCATAAGCTGAACAAGTCCATAATGGTTTCACAGTACAGCTAATTCCACTCAAACTGCCAAAGACAGCACCAAGGTCATGTCCTGAATCACTCAACTGCTTCACTTAAAAAGACCCATTCAAACAGTACTTAAAAATTTTCATTCAGAAACCCAAAAAGCCATATCTTTTCTAAACAGACTACATTTATTCATATGCATGCAGATAAATATTATGCAGCACAAAAGGCAAAGAGTTTCCAAACAACCTTGAGAAACAGCCTTCCTTTTGCAAGCTACTAGACCACTACTTTGTGAATTCATAGGATCACATTTATAGTGCTACAATGCTGGAAAGACATTACTTTTTCCTCACTTGTTCAGGAAGAACTGTGATATTCACCAGGCACAGCTATGTCCAAGATGCTTAAGACAAACTGTTCCCTGGGATAATCGAATCCTTTCCTCCAGCATTCACCAGTTCACCTTTCTGCCCTACTTAACAAAACAAAGGGCACAAGGAATAGGTTTAAGTTCTAGTCTAAAAATACAAAGACTTATCCAGAAAGCTAATGTATTTGCTGTCACTCGAATTAAAACCATTTCTGACTTCTCTTTAAGTACAAAGGTTTACCACAGAAAACAAGGGGTCACTGGTCTTGGGAGATTACCCATCCAGCTTTTCTCCTCACTGAACACTGGTTGGTACAAATAAATATTGGAAGTTGAAAACAGGGCTAAAGAAATGGTGCTACTTCAAGTAGTAAGGAAGACAAATTTACAATCTGAGTAGCCAGCCCAACTCACTTTCCCAACTCCACGCTGATCTGCAGGTGCAGTTTCACAAACAAGAAGGTACATTTTATGGAGGCAAAGAAGATGGTGGAAGGTAAGCAAAGTAAGTGTCAAGTCTTGACTTTGCAAGGGCTAGCAGAAGGGACTTCTAAAATATAGAGAAAAAATCTCCAATTTATTATCAAATGGCACAGAGATCACAGTACCACAAGGGTCAGCAGCAGCATAATTAGAAGTGACAATAAAACCTACCTACCTATGGGATTTTTTTGCTACATCTCTGCTGTACAGTCATTTTTAGGTAACTCAGGTCAAATACATGTCTTCCTTTAATCCTGCATGCACACACCCACCATGCCATTTCAAGAAATGAAAATAAATTAGCAAAACAACAGTGATTTTGATTTTACACAAAGGTATATAGGCTGGAGAAAATACTTAAAGCAATGTCATTATTGTGAAAAATAATATAAACATTTCACTTGTAGCAAAAGCAGGGGAAAAATAGGCATGTATCAATAAATAAACCACTTGATTATTAAATATGAGGAAATTCTGAAAAAAGATCCTTCGTATTTCCCATCACACTAAAAACCCAACACTTAAAGGAGAGTTAAAAGTCAAAAACTTTTAAATGCTATAAAGAGTGCCTGCAATATTTGGAGTTACAAGTGAATCATGTGTTTTTAGGACTCCATTTCTATAAAAGCTGTATATTTATCACATTTATCATTTTGTGGAGCAGATATGTTCCATAGCAATAGAAATAAGTTATTTAATTATTGTATATTACCTGCACATGTATTAATTGCTTCACGACATAATCACAAAATAACCAATTTTACTGCTAATCATCTAGTATCTGAAACAACCAACTACAAGAACTGATTCACCACAAAACCAAAACAAATTAATTCACAAGGGAACAGCTGTTCCCTTTTGAGAGAAAGAAATAAAAAGAGAGAAAAAAATAAAAAAAAAATACTCAAAAGAAAGACATGTGAGTCATAAAGTGGTAGATAATAAACAATAAAGCATCAATAAATACATCAACTCCAAGGGAGATTCCACACATGCCTCAAAAGCTGAACCACAATAGTTTCTGAAAAGTATACAGAAAGGCACAATACTCACTGGATTTTTGTAACTATATAAACTATGTTTATTCAAGTTTCATTCAAACTTTTTTAAAAAATGGGAATATTCTCAGTTAACAACTTAAGAGATTGCTTTATATTTGTTTGCAAATTTCTTATTTCTGAATAAGAAAAACACAACTTCTTAACTGAGAAAATAGTCATGTAAATTGCAGAAAAATTCTGATTTGAATTCTAAGTTCCACTGACTACTGCCATGCATTTAATAGCAAGTATTTTTCATATGGATTTATAGCTATGTTTTCACATAATTTCAAAGTAAAATTATGCATCAGGTCTTTATAATTCAAGTATTAATACTTCTATTGAATTATGGTGCTCAGTAAACATCAAAGTTTAGACTACTATAAATCAATAGCAACACATAAACTACATTATATGCAAATTTAAAATTTATTTTCAATATAATCTGATTTCTCTGTTGCTATAGGAGTTTCATTTTACATTTAAATATCTCATTTTAAGGGATCTAATCAAACATGATGAAAATTATCCAAGATATATTTCCTTGTAATGCAATCAGCTGTGCTCATCAGTAACTTCTTACCTTCATGCTTATATGTCATTTCTTGGCAGCCAGAAAAATACAGGCACACCAAAGCACAGAGGCATAGAAAAAAAGAAAAATATAAAACAAGAAATATTAAATCCATCACACCAGTCTGCAGGTTTTCCACTACTGCAAATGCAGTTCATTTATTAAAATTTTAAAAAAGGCAGAATCCACAGAGTCCTGCAGTTACCAAATAAGCTGGGTAAATATGTCTTATTTCAAATGCATGACTCTATCCATCATGGAATGAATGGAACTCCATTCCCCATGTCAAACAGAAACAAAACATTAAAAAAATACTGCTTCTGAAGTTTTTTGGTTATTTCACAACAAAAATTTTAAAAAAAATTTAAAAAGCACCTTGGAAAAAATCAGGTACCTGACTATATAGAGTCACTAATCACTCCTCTGAAGACCTTGCAAGCACAGAGATTATGAAGCCCACCCCACTTTGCTGCTCCTTCCCTTGGGGAGCCTGAACCAGCTGCCAGCATTGTTCCATGGACTCCTTGGGAATTAAAAGAGTGCTCAGTGAAATCTACAGTAGCAACAGTAACCTAGTGCACCTACAGAGCTCCAGAAATAGCACTGATAGCTAATTACAAACCCAAGAAATATAGAATTTTCAGAAGCTTTTCAGCTGAACTGATGCTCACAGCTGTAAAGGCCACTGCCAGATCATTCAACAAGATGTCTCAAAAATGGAGAAAGGCATTCCATGGATACTGTTCCACACAACATAAACAAGAAAATACTGTCAAGAAAATACTCATTAGAAAACAACTACAGACTCTCTGCAGTCAGACCATCTCAGGAATGAAGGAAGCTGGAGTCTAAAAGCACACATTCAAGAAAATCTCCACCCTGGCACCCCATTCCTGGTTATTAGAACAAAAAAGGAATAATTCTATACCTTCCAAAATGAGCTTATCTGACTACTTCCATGAAACCTCATTCTCATGAGTTATTTCCTCCCTCACTTTGTCACAAGGAATAAGACACATGTAGAAATAGATACAACTCCACCAGCCAAACTTGTTAGTTCACTGTGTGAACCCTAATTTTACATTTAGCAAACCTTAGAAAAGCAAAGCCAAAGACTTAGATCAGAAATTTCTCTTTCCAGGTGTTTGGTTAGGACAGGTTAACACACAATTCCACTACTATTCTATACAGGTTATATTGTTTGTATGAGATAAAAAATTATTGTTTGTATGAGATAAAAAATCTTGCACAGATAATAGACAGAAATACACTTATGCTGTGCATGTCTACATATAAAACAACTCATCTTAGACTGCCTTTGTAGTCTGTGGAGAAAGCTAGGCAATTTGAGGCCAAAACTCTTATGTCCTGTTTAGATATCTACTTCCAACCACTCAATGTTACCACTTTGACCACAGTGAGATGTCTGTATCTCATGTCCATTACTGACATTTAACCAACATTTGCAGCACTCAGATAAATAAATTCTACAATTTTCTTCTGGATTCCTGAAAAAGTCTGTAAAAACAGAGATGATGAAATGCCAAAATCCCAGCTCATCTGAGTAAGCCACCCATTCCACATAGATTGTTTAAATTAAAAACTGTTGGAAAGCTGTGGGAAACACAGCTTCCTTTGAGGTTTTTGATCCTCACAGGATCACACAGGTGGCCTGGAAGGAAATCAGCCAGGATTGCATTTTTGAAAGTTAACACCAACTGCAGTTGAGCTGTGACTCAACACTGCATATAAATGTAAATAGTCTACAGGTTTATCCATTGGCAGGTAATGGCACAGTAGTATTATTGATTACTTCTTTCATTCCTTAAGGAATTAGCTCATTTAGAAAGTTTAAATACAGCTATATATTAACTATATTAACTAGTGTATATATATGGTGTAACTACTACAGTACATATAATCTCATTCACTCTTCCATCATAACCTTCTCTTTTTTCACATGTTTTTGTTTTATAGTCCTGCTTTTCCTTTTAGGAGATAGCATCACATAGAATTTCAAATGGTCACTACAGCCATTGGAGAGCTAATGGACAGGGGATGGAATAACTTGTAGCAGAAATGCCTACTACTGATTGATTTGTTCTTTCTGAGGTATCTTTTATACCCTAAATAAGAATCACACCCCTACTAACTCTGCTGCCCAGACACATACAATTCTTGCAGTATACTCAGCAGAATTCCCCATATCATAGCACTCTTAGCAAACAGAAAATAGCATTGCCACAAAATTTTTAATGGTATCATGCCCATTCTCTCCAATCCTCACTTTGGTTTACAAGGAAAAGAAGAAGACACCACAAAAGCATCAGCTTGCTCAAGACAAAATAGGAAAGGTACAGGACTTTTGTCAGCTGAAGTTTTACTAACACAGAGCATTTTCAGGACATAAATTCATATTTATTGAAATTTTCAGCCTACAGAAATTCTCATCACCAGTTACCAACACCTAAAACTTGACTTAACTAGCTTTGTTTCATGAGAAATTTTACAATTTAGCAAATGATCTTACACATTTGACTTACAGTCCGATAAAGGCTAATAAATAGAGGAAACTATAAAAAGTACAGTATAAGTTACATACATATATATATTTACTTTTGAATTCTTTTTTTTTTTTAATTGCTCTCAAAACAGAAATTTCCAGTTACACTACATGAAAGAAAGAATGGTTTACAGTTGCTGCAAATATACTTAGCAGGATCTATTGTTACTTCTGATTTTTTTTCTTTTTTCCTATGTAAAAGACACATCATTATTAGAAACAGAATTTGAAGAAACTACCAGTGAAATAGAGAGTCCCAAAGGATAAATTTTCCAGAATATAGGCATTAGAGTGCAGAGCAATAAAAAAGCACCACCTGGAGGTTACCAGGAATAGACTATGCAGAACACACTGACACAAGGCACCCATTTATGACAGAATATATCTTAAGCTACTACATAGATGATAATGATAGCTCCACTCTTCATTTCCATTTTTTCCCTCTTACTCCATTTCCCACCTCCCACACACATGCTCCAGGCTGCTAATGTTCAACTTCACAAAAAACATTATTCAGCAAATTACTTTTAGCACGTTACAAGAAACTTTAAGGGTACTTTCTGAAGCAAAACTTCTCTGTTTTTATAATCTGAATTTTCATCTTGAACCCTTTGTTCTAGAGCAGATAAGTTATTAATGCATAACAGTTGGAATTGTCTTATTACTTATTTATCACATACAGAAATATTATTTCAGTAACATCCCCAGCATGAGTTATTCTTTAATTGTGATTTAGTTCTGTGTTGGTACAAGTAGTTTAAAGGGGGTATGTTCTTTAAAACAGGCTGAATATTTGTCCTTTGAAATCATAATTGTTTCAAGCCATTAAATTGTTATGCCTCAAGCCACTTGAATATTTAGGTTACAGTGGCTAAAAGTGTAATTTTATTGCTTATTTAAAACAAACCACAAAACAACATCACTTGTGTGAAGTATAAAACTCTTGAATTACCCTAAAAAATGAAGCACTCACCAGAGTAAGCAGAAGAATTACCTGGATTTTTCTCATTAAACAGAGCTTTAAATTCAGGCAGTATTTGAAAGAGGTGTTGTTCACAGCAACAGAAATGCACGAAAAACCGAAGGTTTGCTCACCTTTGGAGGCTTCAGACTTTTCCTCCTCTGTTTTTTAGACCGCAATAAGCGTTCTCTTTCCTAGAAGGAAAGAGAACATTTTGGTATGGGCTTGTTTTAAAACTATACTTAGCTATGTCTAACACAGAGAAATATCATTAACATTTTCTTTAAGCCTCTGGTAAAGCTAACACGATGTCTTTCTCCTTTTGAATCACACCATGTTACACCACACTGCACTGCAGCTTTATGCCTTTAGCAAACAAACCTTCAGCCACGTACTTCACGCATTTGATGGGAAGTTGGCAAGAAAAGGCTTTGTTAAATACTGAGCACAGATTTCTGACAGTTCTTTTGACTCTGTTACCAAGAAGCTCACTATGGAAACAGAATTCAGAGTGTCCAGTGTTCAACCATCCTGAAGAAGAAGGTCAGTAGCCAAAAATTAGTCCCATCAGTAATTAAAAGTTATTATATCAGACATATTCTGATATACAAGGATGCATATGCAGATACAGTGTTACATCTGACTTATCCTTGTAGGGCAAAAGTCTCAAATCCAAAGGCACTCTCAGTCTCTGTCAACTTAGTTGCTGTCCTTTTTCTACTCCGGTGCAAGATCACAATAAACTATACCATAACAAGAGGAGGTCATGACTGCAAGTGCAAGATTTATGTTCATCTAAATCCAAGAATACTGCCTCAAATTCCAAAGGAGAGGAGGAGGAAGAGAAGGTAAAAAATGCGAAGGAGCAAGCAAAAAAACCCCAACAACACAGGAGGCAGGTGCTCTGTCTTCTTGCTTTTTTCTGATTCTTTCCTTAGCTCTGCATCTTTGTTTGCAGCACCTTTATTTTTAAAAGACAGATTGCAGTTCCAAGGGCTTCTTTAGCAGTTATTGCTCACTGCATGGTATTATTCTATTCAGTTATTTGCTTTGCATTCAGTTCAGAAACTGGAAACATAGGAAGCTCACAGCAGAAATCACAACAAAGTTATTTATCAGCACATTGTTTCAAGAAATAAGTTTTGGAAAATGCAAAATAACTGAGAGAAGTACAACAACTTAACAGCACCTTGAATACATGTGGTCTGAAAAATAAGGAAAAGTAATGACTGCCAAGGTAGAATGGTGCAGATATTTCAAGCTGCAGAATAATGTAACATTTTAAGCTAAAAAAAAAAAGACAGTTGAATTTTATACTGTTAAAGAAAAGTGCTCTCTTCTCAGATGCCCACTTAAGGCACAGTTCCTGCTTTAAGTGGAACTGCCTCCCAAGCAGGTATCCAAACAAATGCAGTGGAGAATGAACAAACACTTCCAAAATCCCAGTCCTTCCTGTTTCTAGTCTTGTTTGTAAGAAGACTGCTTAATTTACTGCCTCAATATAAATCAAGCTACCAGAACAATAATGATGCCACTTAAAAGCCACTAGTATCTTTTGCAGTCATCTGAGTTTATCTTGACAGCTTTCCTTTTAAGAACTGACCAGAACACCCTGTTGTGAGAGAAGTCATGTTGACAAGGTTTCAACAGCATGAAAGATACCCTACAGATGACACTGCTGATCAGTTCAGACAACCCTACTGCCTAAGACTACTGCTCTGATTTCCATGTGTCATACTGGTCTCAGCTGGAGTTTGGCTGATGATTTTTATAGTAATCAGATATGGGACATTTGGGTCATTCTTGGTAACTATGATACATTTGTAGTCTGTAGAGGTATGGTTTGGACCAGAAAAGAGAGCTCAAAACAACAGTGTGCAGAATTCCACTGCATTCACATCGAAGGCAAAGGCTCAGTTAGTTTGTACTGGAACCAAAGAAGTTTCCTAGTTAAAAATTTAAATAATTTCTGCAAGTGGAATAGTATCTGTAAGTAGGAAACAAAGCAAAAATGAAACAATATTTTAAAATATTTATTTATTTTACTTTCACACTAAACACAAGTTAATATTATTTGACCAAAGTCAGGATACAATATATTTCCTCATATCACTAGCTGAAACAGTAAAAAGAGAGTCCTTTCATACCCACTTTGCACTGAAATATAAGTGAGGTTTTACCTACCATATACTGCACATCTAATGTCATATCACCATCCCTGCCTATGCAGTTTCATTTGGAAGCTAAAGAAGCACCACTCTGTGGAGCAGACCCTACATCATAGCATCTGAGTAACATCCTACTGCTTGTAACACTGTGACACTGGAAAATGAACACAGACATCCAACTTTGGCACTGATTTCAGACAAAAATCCTGGGTCAAAATCTCAGAGCAACTGCCAGGAACTGGACAATGTTCCACATATAGCAATAACAGACCTTCTTGTTTTTCCTTTTTAGAGCTTCTCTTTTTATTTTCATGATGTATCCAATTGTTTAATTATCTATTTAGACAGAAGGCTCTTAAATTCTTTTTATCATTTTGTAGCAGTCAGTAGTGCCATTTGAGATGTCTGAGTCTGCCTGAGTTCCAGATGCTCTCCAGAATGGCAAGGGTCTCTCAGGTTATGTGTAATTTCTGCCAGCACCAGAAGGGTTTATCACAAATTGCACTAAATAGCACTAGACACCTCTAACACAACTTGAAAGATTCCTCATCAAACAGAACTTGAAGGGTTCCAAATCAAACACTGCCAATATCCACGAGCATCACCTTCAAAAGCCTTCAGAATCAGAGGGCAGCAGCTGTGCAATTCTAATCCTAACCCATGCTGCTACCTTTGGTTTGATGAACCACACAGAGTTCTCCCCATCTTCTTTAAATACAGCTTGTATGGCCAGCTCAGCTAAAGATGCTTGGCCAGGTGAAATTAATGACACCATGTTTCCTTCTTTTAGGAGAACTTCTAGATCAGGGGAGTGCTTGGGTTTTCACCCAACATATTTTAGTCATGAAGTTTTCGAAAGTCTCCTTTACTTAAATTCTTCATTTGTTGACAGCCAGTTTTTTAAGTAAGGCTGATGATGCACTTTTTTTCACAAGCGGCTCATAATAGGTAAATATTTTTAATACAAAGATTCATACACATTCCAAAAAAAGTCATTCACTACCTGAGAAAAAACAAAAACCCTTTGACATCAAAGAAGTATTTCTGTAACACTACTACAACTGGAGTTAAAGCATTCCTCTCAAATCTTTAGCTTGCCTATAGATGTGTGTGCATGCACATGTGTATACCAGTCATAAACATTACCACTGTGAGATCATCAATAACATGCTGTTGTTCTTTGACTTGCAGTCTAAGGAATTCAATTTCTTGTTCTTCTCGTGTGCTGCTGAGATCATTCAAAGATGTGTGCCTCTTCAGTGCTGGTTGTGCAGATAACTTTTCTTTCTACAAAAATAATTTTAAAAAAAAGTGTTTTAAAGTGTCTTGCTGCAACAGGAGAAAAACTCTCATGTGTGATGCAGCAACCATGAATTCTTTGAACCCATCAGTGCATACTCCACTACAACACAAGGCCTCTTTCAACAAAAAAAACCCTCACATTCTATATGTCTCTGTATTAATCTCTCACATAAGATATTTTAGAACAGAATGAAAGAACAGCCTGGGAAAAAAAATTAGCAGACAAGTGAACTCAGTGATCTAGCATAGTGCATGCACTCAAATTCAGTTCTGATTTCTAATCATAAAAGCAGTATTTATTAAAGCTGATTTTTAGTCACAGCCTTTTACAGCCTGCAAAAACATTTTATCTATCTGTGCTCCTTTCCCTTAATCAGTGTGAATTGATACAACACAAAGCACATGCCACACTGAATTTAGAATATGAGTATTCAGCTGTATTGTCTGCATTTGACAGTTGCACCATCCCACTGTGGAGACTGATCTGTTTGTTAGAATAAAAGCCTCACAAGCACTTCCACCTCAAAGTCACAGTGTGCAATGTGCTCTCATAACATGACGTCAGAGATGGTTACTAACCAGAGATGGTTACTTACCAGTTCTACATTTTCCCTCGATAAATTTTTTATTTTCTCTTCCATTCTCTGGATACATTGTAACATATCATCATTTTTTTTGCTCATCCTCTTATTTTTTTCTACCAAAGGCTTCAGCTGGCTTTCTGTCTCCCGAGAACGTTTCAGCTGCAAATGGCAAAGGAACAAAGTTAGCTGTGCTTTAGTTTACCTTTGAAGAAAAGAAAAAATATGTGTGTTTCCACTTGCTTTTCTTAATTCAGAAAGTTTAGCTCTTCTGCTAAATGGCATTCAACATACACCACTGCTGAACGAGGAATACAGCAGTCCAAACAAGTAAGATGTAACATTTTTGTATTGTCTGCCAAAACACTAAATCTGGTCACTGGGTTTTGCTCTTGGCAAACACTTATGATGATCCATAGTGATTTCTTTATAAACTAATTTCAATATATATAAGCTTCTTGTGACCAACTAGGTCTCCAGACAAGTTGTTTTCACCAATTTAGCCATCCCTTACGAGGAGGACACTCTTCCTCCTCTTAATGCATAATTAGAGCAATGAGAAAGTCAGCCAGAGGGCACAGATTGAATCTCAGCATTCTGCTGACATTTTCAAGCTGCTCAATTTTGCTCCTGTGGTTTTATGATGTTAGACAATTACATGAAGCAAATTACTGCTCTTCCTTGCATTTGTGTGTATTTAATATTTCGCTGTTTTTACCCAATGAGCTGTTTTGCTTGGAAAAAAAATCTATTTTTCTCAGTCAAAAGGTTTTTAAATTTGCTAAGTTTTATCTAGAAAGGAGGAAGAGATCAAATTTGTTTTCCTGACATAAATTCACTGGGTAATTGGTTTTTTGTTTCATTCTTGAGAAAACTATTTTTCACAGTGTTTAATAACATGGCCTTGCTGTTACTACTGATTTAATGTGTACTATTGTCTCACATATAAAACCTGTTCCACATCTCTTTCAAAATATATTTCTTATGCAACTGAATCTAGAATCAAGAAGAGCACTTGACTGAGTCATACATGCCCTCCATCTAGAGGGACACTGAAGGATACACTGCAATACTTCAGCATTCTTCAGGGATGTTTTGAATTATTTAGGCCCACAGAAAGGATTTACAAGGAGGGAGATGTCAATGTTTCACAAAGACATCAATATTTCGCATTCATCAATGTTTCTATAGGACTGACACATGGCACCACTTCAGCCTTCAACATAACTTTAGAATCAGATATATAGGTTCCATCTTTTTAGAATGAAAAATCTTTTCTACTGCTTAGAATTAGGGCATTAAAGGACATGTGTAAAAATTCCTATTGTGAAACTCACCTCCCATTGCAGTCAATGGGAGTTTTACCATTAACCTCAGTACAAGTAACTAAGTAGTGATAAAGGCTAATAAAATTCATTCTTAAAATTCATGTCATATCCTTTTTGTGTAAGTTACTATCCCTCTTCTAGGATAATTTCACCTACTTAAGAGACTTCCCTTGAGAAATGGCAGACTTTTCATCAGTAGCACAAAAAAGCTTTTTTAACTCCTAGCTAGCACAAGCATGTCACAAAAACAAATTTCAAAAGGGTGAATACAGCAATTTAAGTGCATGGATTATGCATGTTTTACACAATATCATTACACAGTGCTACAGGCAATATACCAGTTAATTTGATTACTATGACCCCAAAACAAATCTGTAAATTTTTATTTTTGTGGAACAGGAAAGATTCCATCCATGTCTTCTATGGTCACAAGATTAATTTCTATAGAAATCTCTGTTACATTTGGATATAATTGACTGAGGCCAACCAGGACTAATTTGTAAATTATTTATAACACTGACTTTCCAACATTAAATCTTTTGCCATAAAGATGCCCTCCCAGTCCCCATCTGTGTTATTACTAATTAATTTACCAGTTCATTTCTTTCATCTGCTAGGAGAGTATTTCTGTCTTCCAGCTTTCTTATTACAGCATTCAGTTCAGCGATTTTTAACTGAAATCTCCGCACATCTCGTTCATCCAGATGCTGCTCCTTTACATCAAAAACATAGAGATTTATAAAATTACTTTTTAAAAAATATTTTACTGTCCATAGTTCAATATCATAGCCTAGCAACTGCATTGTCTAAGTTTAAAAGAGACTTGTACATCAGTATCTGGAAAACTTACTATAATTAACTGAAACACTAAATAACAACATCCGGGAAAATGCTTCTTGAACAGCATCTTGTGAAATGCATGTAAGCTTAATAATTAGAAAAACAACTATCTAGGTAAATAATATTTCATATATAGCAGATTACTTCTCACCAGATTTCTTACTCTCAGCTAAAACAATTCTAGTGTAAAGGACATAGATTAAAATCACATGGCTCAGTTTTTGAGAAATATAGTACCTATTTTCTAATGGCTAAAATATTCCTAAAGTAATGAAATAGTGAGAAAATACTGAGGTTCACAGCTCAAGATCACAGTTCTTGAAGTTCTCTAAATTCTAGAAGTTCTATAATCACATATTTCTCAATATTTGCAATTTAAGAGGTCCAAGGAGTTTTTAAATCATCAGTAAAACAGCACAGTGAACAACCAGGCCATTTACCATTAATTGGTCCTAGTAGTAACCACAAAACCAATGTGAACAGCCAGGCAGTTTTCCAGAGCAGCACTTCAGAGAAAACACCATTTTCTTACCGGACTTCCCATCAGTTCGCTGATATCTCCCACCCCTGCAGGAAGCTCCCTCTTAGGACTACTGTGGTACCGTTCTGCCTCCTTCACTTGGACAAGCTGCTCATCCAAAGCTTCTTTCTGAAGGAGCAGTTTCTGTGTATGGCCTGCCTGGACACCAAGGTCCTTCTCCAGAGCCAGAATCACCCTGTCTTTGCCTTTTATCTCGTCCATCTGGAAAGAAATAATGCATGAAGGAAGTTTCTGTAACATCCCCAAGTGCTCACTGCATGCAAACATACAAATCTGCAAAAACAAAGTTCTGTTTCTCTCAGAATTACACCAGCACTGAAACTGTGGTCGTCAAAAAGAAAATATATCTTCTCTGTAGTCTTTTTCTCTGTCCTTAAAAAAGTTTCAGCCTTTACTCAATCAAGAGTTTCCTTGGTCCAGTCTCAACTCAAGAGACAAACAAAACCAGATGCAAACATGCAGTAAACAGAATACACAGCCACTGAATACATCCACTTCACCTGAGGATACACACTTCTATGTGGAGAAGAAAAATCTGCTTTCACTATGTTTCAGCAAAGAAACACAATTAGTCCAAGGTAAGACAAACACACCCTTTAAA
This sequence comes from Urocynchramus pylzowi, assembly GCA_013397555.1. Taxonomy (NCBI): domain Eukaryota; kingdom Metazoa; phylum Chordata; class Aves; order Passeriformes; family Fringillidae; genus Urocynchramus; species Urocynchramus pylzowi. The sequence continues at coordinate 927,748 of VZRH01000792.1, read as the reverse complement.
ACTCACCTGGGCTTTGTTTCAAAGTTTGAGCCACAGACATTTGCCCCATGTTGACTCCCTCTTTATTAGTGAATATCATGTGTGATGAATCTCTTCACAGACATTTAAAATTAGTAGCGTATACATGCACAATATTTAAACTTAAAATCTTAAGCGTACCTATGTATTTTATGTGCCCTCGTTATAAGATTCAAATGAGGACTAGACTTTGTGTAGAAGGAAAAAAGTAAGTGCACACAGACCATTAGAATAAAGGGTAGGAAGAAACAGTCCTTAAACACCCTCTCTGGTTACTGAACTGTGTGCTCAGACATCTCCATACCAAATAAAGCACACTGCTCGCAGTGATCTACTGCAGCTCTCACAGGATTTGTCCCTTGCAGCATCAGTGTTAAATTCACTTTGGTACTATTCCAAATGCTAGAGGAAGTGACAATCTGCAGCAGTTACTATAGAAACAGATTTCTTAACAAGAACATTAACCATTAACGATATATTTATTGGAACTGTGCTGTATCTCCTCCAGTTTACAAAACTGCTTTCTTGGCCAACATAAATGCATGAAATTTTGGAAGTAAGGTTTTATTTTGAAAAAAATAAAATAATGAAGTAGTTAAATCATACATTTGTTGTTTATTATAGTCCTACATCCATAGAATTCCTTTATGTCAACTTACACCTAAAGAAAAAAGAAGGTAAAGAAAAAAAGACATACTAGAAGTAATTTATAGTTCCATCAAAGTGATTTACAGGATTAAACACAATGAGATTACATGATCAGATGCAATTTGCTTCTTCAGGATTCTTGTCTTAATCCTTTCACAATCTACAAAGCATGTGAAATTAGTTTGTGTAAAGAACCTGACTGGCAGGAGATGGCTTGGCTGAACCATGATCAAAGATAAAAAGGTCAGATTTGAAGTGAATAAGCTGGTCTAGACTATTCTGGAGTTCTAACTGGAACTGATCAAGATTGGTTCAGATGGAGATTTCTTCCCTGATTTAGAAAAGTTGCTGTGTCCCAACTCCACGAACAGTAAATAAAAACAGTACTTCCCAGTATGTCAACTCACATTTGTGAGACTTCCAAGTATGCAAAAAAAGGACTTGTAGGAAAGAATGTAGTTTTTATTAATGGAAGAATTTGCAACATGCAGGATTTCAGAGGGACTGTGCAGTGAACAACAATGACAAAAATTAAGCAGCTGCCTCATTTACTGAATGCTATCTGTCAGGCACACTGATCTATAAGGGAGCCCTTGGGAGGAAAAAATGTCATGTAACTAAATACTGTGGATAATTTTGCTTTCAATTACACAGGTGTTCATACTGAACATCCATATAACTGACACAGGAATCTGCCCAGGCAAGGCACACATTCAGTAAGACCCAAGCTTACATATGCAGCCCTAATTCAAGGTACTCAATTAATAATGTATTTCATACTCTTCCTGTTCTCACAACTGAATGGTAAATGCAATGACATAGGCTTTAAGTTGGAAGAAAAAAAGGAAAGCAACAACCTTGGTACTTGCTGAACTGACGCAGAACTGATCCTTTGAAACAGATGTTACCAGGGCAGTCCCACCCACATCACCCTCCTCTCACACTGCCGTTGATCAAAGCACACAAGCTCACACAAATTAGAAAGAAATGCCACAAACGAGCATGGCTTTGAGGTTAGGGTTAAGGGAAGGCATAATTCTCCTCTGCTTTTCCTACTGCTCTTTTTCCTACCACAAAAATCTACATGTGGTGAATCTTTCAGACCACAACAAAGGCCCCATGTTTAAGTCAAGCATAAAAGTCTTTGAAACACTGATATAATGAAATAGAAATGACTGCAGATCCTTTTTTATTTTGGGTTTCTATTTTAAGTTATAGGCATACACTAGAGAACCTCTTACTCTTGCAAAGCTGTGTACACACACACACAAATACATAGAACACTGCAATAGCTCTTAGTTTTTAATAAGTATAAACCACCAGACCAAAGAACTTCTAAGCAAATAACTTACCACAAATTGATAAAGATGATTAGAACTGCATCAAGAATGCCTCCAAATTGTGCTTAAGAAGCAGGGGGGTCAGTACAATTGTGCTCTCTTCAAGGGAATGGTTACACCCTTTGTTCATCCAATGTAACTGCACTGACCTAGCTAATGTCTCAATTTTCTTACATCTACTGCAATCTCACCCAAAGGCTTACTATCTTTTTCAGCCTTGCATGGTGCAGAGCAAATTTGTTCATATTCCTTGCCTGTTTTCTTAACAGAGAGCACAAATTGGTCCAGAGTGGGGGAAAACAAAGGAAGAGAAGTATTTTACAGCAATGCAACCTCCCTCAGTTCCATGTGGAAGAGATGGTATGTCAGGGGCCCAGGAGGCAATGAAAGAGGAGTCAGATGACTAGGAAAAAGAGAGAGATGGTTGGGGTTTAAACTGAACATAAGCTGCCACAGAACAAGACTTTAGTTCAGCCTAGTATGATGTATTCTAATAGTTGTAAAAGCTCAAACAAAGTCTCCATGTCAGTTCTGTCCCACTGCAGAACCACTGGAGACACAGTTTGTTACATGAAGGAAAAAAAAAAGTTGGCAGCATAAAGGCCAACCAACTAATGTAATTAGGTATGCATTAGGTATGTATTTTAGACATATGTATTATGGTCTCTGTTTTAGTGGGGAGAAGCATGTCTTCCATTAGGCAAATGAAAATCAAAATGGATTAATCCAGTTTCCCTGCTGCTTCTATTTTAATCCATCACATGTTGTGGAAGCAACGATGTCGCAGCCAAGACTCTCTAAGAATCTACATGGTCTTAAAGAGAAGGAGTCTTTTTTATTAGACTAAGTGACACAGAGTTGATAAAAAAGGGTTTCAGGCACAGAAGCCCTTCAGCAGATCAGATTAAGAAGTGTTTTCATATTTTCTACCATGGCATTGTACTTGAAGGACCAACAGGTGACAACAGGAGCTAACTCCCACCACTGCTTTTCACTGCCCCGCTCTGCAACTCATTTGAGACCTCTCAATAAGATACAGAGGATAGATATACCATCTTTTATTCCAACATATTCAGCACAATGACATCCCAATCTTGCATTGCGCTCACACATATTGTATAAATCAAATACATAACCCCAGAAATTCCTTCTAACTGTTGCTGAGGTTTCAAACTTGTTCTCAGTTTAAAACAAATTTATCCACTTTTTGCAGCTACCAAGTAAAATAGGGTCACATGAACTCTTTTATATTCTCTTTCACATGGATTTTAAAGTACTTTAGAATAGTGATTATTTTTCTTTATGCCTTTAAGAGTGGTGCAAGTCAGTACAAAAAGTCTGTGGTAGGAAGACAGTGGAGCAACATGAGGTTAGAATGTATTTTCAATTACAGGCCTTGAGAAGAAAAGTAGCCAAAATACCCTCTGAAAGAGGATTTAAAGAAAATAAGATCATTCACAAGCAGCTGCAGAGGCAAATTACTGAGAAATCACCTTGAGTAGCACAAGTAACTCTGGAGCTCTTGGTTAAAATTAGAGTTTTTTTGAATACAATTTCTTCAGGTGTTTTGCGCTGTCAAATGTTAGTTGCTGAACACAGACAGTACCTGTATTATGTCAATGAAGAGCTGGCATTTAAAGCCTTTGTCAAAATTGACCATGTTCCTAAGAACATGTATCTAACTGCCCTTAAAGCTAAGAGAAATGAGCAGAAATTAGTCTTTTAATAATATTTATCAAACATGAAAGAGAACCAAGCCAGTCACTAGAAAAAGCATCCCCTGCCAATTATATCACACTTCAATGGCTACAGTGAAAGAAAGTCAGAGACCTTTGGGGGAACTTTAGTCCTTCATGAAGTTGAAAGAGAAATTCCCAGGGAATTAAAAGCCACATCTATCAAGGCAATGACATATTCAGTTTCCAAAGTGGAAAAAGCCAGCTGCTGCATTGCCAAGTGTAAGACCTTCCTCTTTACCCATCCTTGTCAAAGTTATCTCCTAGCCAACTGCAGAACAAAATTCTACAGTGCTCTTCTCCAGTAGCAATTTAATTAACCTTTATACTAAGTGCCTGGCACTGAAAATAGGGCTCATGACAGAGGGATTGCTGGTTACTATGAAGAACTAAAAGAAGATGCTACTCAAAAAAAAAAAAAAAAAAAAAAACCCAAAAAAAAAAAAAAACAAAAACAAAAAAAAAACCAGGTAAAGATTGAACCAAAAAGAATTAACATCTTCTACATTTATAAAGGGACACTAAGACCTAAGAACAATACCCCAAGCTGTAAGCCCATGCGGAGAAAATAATTAAATATTCCAGAGCTGTGTATAGTATTCTCTACAACAGACATGGTCAGCTATTCAAATAAACATTTGCTGCTTATTTGGGAAACTTAGGGAGAAAAAGGACAAGAGATGCCAACCATTCAGTAGAGCAATAAGAATCTCAGACAGAAGTGGATATAGGATTTATTCTTAATTTCATGTGTAATTTTTCTAAACCAACCATCAATAATTTCCTCCTTTTAGTGGCTTTTCCCACATATTTTTCTGAAGTGTGTAAATCTCATTAGAAGTTTTGAAAAATTATACAAGAAACACCACATGGGCAGAAAATTACAGAACTTAACAATCAGGTTTCTCACATCTTTCTCAAAAGCCGGTTACAACCTCTACTACTGGATTTTTCCTATTACCTATCCCAAGTGTTCATTGAGAGAACTGTAATGAAAAAGTAGTCAAAAGATAAAAATATAGCAAAACTAAGAAATGAAAATTTTAGGAGATTTTTTTTTGTCTGGGTGCTACACCATATGTAACTTTCGTGGGTTTTTTATACTGTTCCAAATTTTATAAGGAGATACAGAAGTCAAATTTGTGACCTTCCTAACTTATTAGAAAATATTAAGAACAAACACAAAATGCTGAGCCTGCACTATGAGAAAGGTTTCATTAGATCTGCTTGATTAAGGAAAAACAACATCTGGCTTGAATGCTGCCCTGTGAGCTCCTAAGAGAAGAAGCATAAATCTTCAGAGGACAGAAAGCCAAGTATTATTTGCAGTCCTACAAAGCTAGAGGTGGTGGGTCTCTACTGCAGATTATCTCAGCCTTGGAATGCAGCTGAAACACGTGTCTCAAACAGATGGCAAAATCCAGGGAGCAGCCTACCATTTGATATCAGCAGCTGTGGGTGAAATCCACGCGGGGTTAAGCGGCCGAGAAGCAGCACGCTGCAGCTCTGCCCCACCAAGCACGACCGCCTTGGATGATTCAAAGCTCAGCTTTCCAGTCTCAAAATTTGAGACTGGTTAGAGTCAAAACTCATACACACATGCCACTGCACAAGTGAAGTGAGAAAAGCCAGGCTCCACCCTTCTCCTCAGGCCAGCAGGGAGTGCCCCTGCCAACAAGCAACTGTCCCTCTGCTCCAGAATTGTCAGAGACAAATGTCTCTGCATTGCCCCCAGTGATGAAAGTAGCTTAAAGACACCAATTCCACTGCCTCAAAATGGCAAAATCCTAGTAATGGTAATGCAGGAGAACATGAATGTTGTTAGAAAAATGTTCCCATCAGTAGGTAATTTGGGGTTCAGTGGAGCACTAAACTTTTGCTTCTATTATTTTTCATGTCCATTGCCCATATGAAGAAATGGAATGCACAGTTCCCCAAATTTGTAGATGATACCAAATCTGGGGGAGCTGTTACCACACTGGAGGATAGGAAGACCATTCAGAGGAACTTTTTGACATGTTGGAGAAATGAGCCAAGAAACACTCATACAGCTTGCCCAAGAAAGATACAACGTCCTGCCACTGGGAGAGCTCAAGTGCCTGCAACAGTTGGATGCCAATTGAAGTTGGCAGTTTTGCAATGGGAAGAAAGAAAAGAGGAAAAATAAAAAGACAAAAGGAAAGATCTTTGTGTCCTGTAGGGCAAGTTGGATATGGGTCAGTGCTTGCAATGATTGAAGTTAACTTGATACTGGGCCAAACCAGGAGGGGCATACCAAAAGAGATTTAGCCTGTTATTAAGCATATGGGAAACTACACCAGGAGCACCAGAGCCACTTCTGGGCTCCCCAGCATAAAAAAGAAGGTATTGACAAACTGGCCTAAGTGCCATATAACTGGAGGAAGGCCAGTAAGACCACTATGGGGCTGCAGCATCCAGCATTCAAGGAATGGTGAAGGTGCCAGGCTCGCTTAGCCAGCCAAAGGAAGCAGGCAGATGTGTTACAGGAGCAGATATCCACTGAGCCATCCACAGGGGAACACAGCCATGATCAAAGTACATGCTTCTCCAAGATACACAGCAAAAGGACAGCAGTGACAACCAAAAGAAGAAGAAGAAGAAAGAAATCTCACAGTGACTGGGCTTTAGGGCAGGCTGTCACTGCTGAACTCCATCTTGGGAGGTTTTTAAACTGGACTGGAGGAGGCCCAGAGCAACCTGATCCAACCTTCAAAGCAGCACTGCCTCAAGCAGGACACTGGACCAGCTGACCCAAAGAGCACCCTCACCATCTAAATTTTCCATCATTGTATTATACTTCCAATGCTAAATCATACTAAAGACATAGACACCTTATTAGTATGAGTATAATCCATACTAAGGACAGATATACAGACAACCATATTAAGAGTTGTGCAAAGTTAGAAAATACGAATTTGTGAAGAATGTGAGTTGAAATTTTGGGCTGTCCTAAACTGGAGCAACCTAATTCTTAATTCTAAAAGCAAACTTTTCAGAAGCCTTCACTTAGAATGTGAGATGCTGTATTCCACACAAACATAAAAACTGAAATACTAGTTTTAAAAAATCAATATAAATGATACATGAACTTATTCCATAACAGGGTCTTTCTCTTGAAGAGAAATTTCAGTGAAACTGCCTGGACTTCCACCTTTAAAAACTACTTCATCGATTAGTTTGAATGATATTCTTTCATGTCCTGCATTATATTTATTTGGGAAACACCAGACAGAAGCAGTGTTCCACACTGGAAGGAATTTTTTATTTATGCAGCAATATAATTTGGACTAAGGAGATTAAGGACACTTAAATAGTGCATCTGTCTCCATAAATCACTGCTGATCAGGAACTTCTAAAAATCACCCCTTGAAAACAATTTCTTTTACAATGATGCTTTTAGCAACAAAAGGATTTTTTTGCCTTGCAATTATGAATCTGCAGTACTGTCACATTGCTCTTTAGACATTTTTTATAAGACTACTTGAAAATACAATTGAAATATGCAAATTTAATTCATCTAGTGTACTGTGTGCCCTCTTAAACAGGAACTGTACTGTGCATCTAATACAATCAGTGGAATCTTAATGATTTTGTGGTTAAGAAAATTAGGTCTATTTTATATTGAAATCTTTCAGTTAATTTCAATCCAAGCTGTTAAAGAATATTGAGGAAGACCATATGTTTAAAGATTTTAACAGGGTAGAATGGTATTTAGCTGGAAAATAAGTAAAAGGCTTGGTGTTAAAGACATTTCCAATAAAAGAAACAGTGTGTACTAAAACATACACCACAAAATGCAGCGTGCAAGTGTTATTTGTTCGTTCCAAAGTTTAAATATTATATTAAGTATTCACAAAATAAACATTCAGGTTTTTTCTTATTCAGCCAATACTAAAAATTATTAGATCAGTGACGTCATAATTCAATATCCTTTTAATGATTGGGCTTTTGCATATATTTTCCAAGGCAAGCACTGCAAAGTGCCCATTAGTCTTGCCAATGCAAAAACAGTACACAGAGAAATGTGTCTTTTAATGTAAGAGCCTGCTTAAAAGTGGTGTCCAAGTGGTCCCAGAATGAATGTAGCCTCTAACTAGCATGCTCTAGTCAATAGCCATGGCCTCCTTCCCACCTGTGCTGGCAACAGAGTAAGGCTGGGCTGCTTCCAAGGATCACCAACAACGTGAGCAGCCTATTTCAGGATTGTCAGGCAAAAGAGAGCAACTTGACTTACCTCTGAAAACTCACTTTGAACCTGATTATCAAACCAAGTCAGTTAAATGGCAAGCTTAATCAAGGACTAAGAAAAATTGGCTGCAATTGCTATTTTGTCTACTGTTGTGCAGTTTTCATTCTGTGGAACAATACAACTGTTCAGACTCAACTACTCAGAAAACATGGGCTGAACAAAATAAGCAGTAACTGTTCTTTTTTTCTTATCTTATTCTCCAAGGTGCCTCTTTACTTTCAAGACATCTGTTTCATTTGTCCATCCAGTTTGTTACTAGCTATTTTTACTTCTAGTTTCATAGCTACCAGCACATTGTGCTGATGCATATATACAACAAGGATGTATTTTCTTGGAGGGTGGGGGAATAAAATCCACAGTAATTAGCATTCCTTAAATTAATGGAAAAATTTGTATCACTGATGAAAAATTCCAGTATAACTTCTTACTGCACATAGAAAAAGTGTGTTATATGTTTTGCCAAATAGATATTTTATTTTCTCTTATTAAGCACTAGGACCGTAGCCATCCAGTCTTTTTTCTTTTGAGGTTTGTTGGGTATTTTTCATGGCTCAATTAAAAACTATGAAAACACTCCCCAAATTGATAAATCATATTTTTAAAAAATATAGTCAATATAATTGTATCCATATACACATAGACAATGGATTTTGCTTTTTACCTTTCTCATAACTTATTTTTTAATAGCAGCCAAGAATTGTAAGATTTTAGTCAGATTAGTCATGGGTGTTAAAGTTAATGGCAAAATACAGATTTTTTTTCTAGCTGCAATATCTATAAGAAAAACATTCACAAAAGTAATCTGTGATCTGAAATGCAAAATAAATCAGTCAAGTCTGACAAGACAATCAGACTGCATTCTGAATTACTCTATCTGAATTTGAATTCCAGTATGGCCAGCCCATTTAGGTCATTAATCCCAAAGATGCTGGTATCTTAATAGTGCTACAAAACACTTCACACACACAAAAGAGCACATTAATTGAAACTCAGTTACAGAACTGTGCTAATATTAATAACACTGCTTTTCACATCCTGACCATTTAATCTCACAGAACGGTAGAAACCAAAAAAGAACCCCAAATCCAGAGCTGATAGGGTTAATTTGAAATTGAAAGCAAGCATCCATTGAACTAATTAAATGGAGGGGAGAGGAGAGAAGGAAATATCCCAGTGATCAGATTCTATAATCCCACATGCTCTCTCAAAGGAAAAGAGAACCTATCTAGGAACCCTGCAGTATTTTTACCTCAACCCAGATTTAAAGACTGCCCTGTGCAATAACAACTACCTAAATTCCTAGGAATTTCTAGAAGAAAATTTTCTCTCAAAAAAACCCACAAACCACTGAATTTAAGGAAAAAACTGAAATTAGTTGTATGAAAGGAATGGAGGCACTAGAAAGCAGCACCAGATTCTTAGAGGAAAATACAAACATTTCTTGAGAAAGCCTATGAGACCAGTGGCAGGCTTCCTCTGGTGCTGGGAAAAGGAAACAAGAGTTACCTACACACTCTCCCAACATATTCACCTTTTTAGATGTACTGAGTAACACAGGCCCAGCAAGGATACAATTAAAATTCTGAATAACTTCACAGAATTTTTTTTTTGTGCCAGACAGAAAACAGAGTGCCCTTCTTCATCACCTTTGCACTAAAGCAGGCTGAAAACCTCTACTCTTGAAAGTGAAGAGTTAAGTATTTCCTTTGAAACCCTTCTTGGAGGAGGTTAAATTCATTTAGAAAATGTCCTCCAGAAAAACATATGCTAGAGTGTATCAACCCACTCTCTTCTTTAATACCTTTTATAATTGTCTGTACTTCATAGCCATGATTTTAGAATTTTACATTTCTAATACAGAATAGACTATGAAAGAAAATATGTCTGCAGAAACTCTGCATTGTCAGTCTTTGCAGTGGTCTTAATTAATGAACCAAATTATACCCCTGAGACTCGATCAACATCCAATTAATTTAAAGCATAAATATTTACAGCATTTAAAGATTTCATTGTCTCAGACAGAAGATCAGCAGCATTAAACAGATATTACAGTTTGTAGCTTGTCCTCATCATAATTTTTCCTGAGGAATACAAGAAATAAGAGGTAATTTCTGTGCAAATTCAAATCAACACGATATTTTCCCGAGGAAACTGATGTTTCATTCCATTAAAAGTCTGTACTACTTAACATAACATAAATATTCCACTTATTGTATTTTTTCATTTTATTTGCATAGCTATCATACTGCTAGTTTATGCAGATAAACCATTAGATATATACATACCTATAGAAAATATCATGTTATCAAACAGAAGTGGCACTTGATGAAGACCTCTCTAAATGTATTACTGTGTACAGCCCATCTTAGATTCTTTACATTTTTTTGAAGCTGAATAATTTGGGGCACCCACTGTCAGGAAATACCGCCTGGATTTTGACTTTACACAAACAGCATAGTCTGCCATCTGTGCTGGAGTCCTAGGGTTTATGAAGCGTGAAAAAAGCCTGCTGTCCTAGGCCCTAACTTTTCTGCTGCTACAGAAAAAACACAGAAATTCTGAAAGGGCAACAGTGCTTCAAATTGAATGACCTGGATAAAGATGCAGAAGAAGCAAAGAGACTGTCTTGTTTCAGCACAACTGGTTCCTCCAATTTAAATATAAAACTACGTGAATTTAATGTTGCCATCTCACAAGGCATTCTTGCATTGTCCAATGAACAATCCCTGACTTGTTTTGGTCATCAGGAGTATGGTTGTGCAACTAGAAAGGGGAAAGTCTATTCTTTGATCTGTTGAGAAAATTCATTCTGGAAAGTCTTGGTTGTCTTGAATTCTATTTGGTGGGACATAAAGCTTTGGACTGTGTTGGACAGGCTATGGAGCCAAGGTTCACCTTTGCTGTAAGGAAGAGAAAGCAGTGGAAACAGTGGCCTGCTGTAGCAACCAGCACTGATGGAAGACATCACTGCCAAAGGCTGCTTTGATACTTATGGGCACATACAGCAATATATCAACACCTGCTATAAACTGAAATAAGCAGCATTACTTAGAGAACTTACCAGCCTGCGGATCTCCCTCTCACACTCCCGCTTTATTCTGTTGATCTCATCCTGGTGGGACTGATAAGCTGTACGGAGGTCCGCAGCCTTCATTTTATCTGCCTGCATAATGTTGTTCAGAGCTTCTTCAAGCTGCTTTTTGCCAGATTTCAGCTCCAAGATCTCTTGTTGCAGCTTCATTCGTTCCCCGTCGAACGCCTTGCGAGCCTCCTCCTTAGCCTCACTCAGCAGCGCCGTCTTCACCTTGTCAGCCGCCCCGTCCCGCAGGACGTTGACTGTTGACTGCAAACGCTGAATTTCACCATCTTTGATTTTCACCATTCTTGCCACCTCCTGCTCATGCTGCCGGATCAGTAGCTCTCTGACACTCTGAAGCTCCTTCATTTTCTCCTCGTGGAGCTTGGCTTTCAGTTCAGAAACATAGGCAGTGTGCTTATGCTGCTCCTGCTCCCTTTCTTGCTTAACCTCTTGGATTTTTTCTCTCAGTTTACCCACCTGGAACAAAATATAAAATATTGATTAACAAGCACCACTCCACTTTTTAAAGTCACCAAGGAAGCTGCTCTTAAACTGTTCTTAAAAACCTGTCCTGAGTATTCAAAAGCAAAGACTGCACACCTCTTTCCAGTAAACAAGTGGAGAAGCAGGACTGGAAAAAGGCCATGTGCATGTTAAGGAATCTGCTATAGGGATGTGCAACTGGTAATGAGTTGTCACAGATCTAGGGAATAAAATAAAACTGAGCAACATAGCAATGTAGTTATCTCCTTATTTCCTGTACCAATCACACCACACTATTCTCACCCATAACCCCTCTACTGCGCTCTACAAGCAAATAGAAAATTATGCAAACAGGGAAAAGACTTTATGCTGGAAATACTTTTATTTTGGATTTATTAATTTCTTAGCTATTTTAATGGGAAAGTCCTTATTATATAAGCCAAAATAATTGGCCTTTTGAAAAATCAAGTCTACTCAATGGATCTCAGACCTCACCCCAAAACTGAGTCTATTCATGTCCCCAGACATTTCAGAAAATATAGGCCAGTGAGTCTAAGGGTTGGGGAGGGAGTAGTGGAAAAATGTTATAGACTATTATGGTAATATCCACTGTGATGAAACCTCATTATAAAATGATGCTCAGCAGGCTGCATGGAAAGCAATGCTTTTTTCCATGTGGGATTAGATGTTAATTTAGAATAAAGGGTGAAAAAAGAAAAAGGCTCACTTGTCTATTGCAGTATACCAGAAAGGCTATAATGTATTTCATCATTCCTAGTTTCAGCAACATCTTTCAACTATCCCCTTTACCGAGACTACCAAAACCTCTATCAGAGGCAGAGGTTTCAAAACTTGTGTTTTAACCTTCAGTGACAATACAAACATACATATCAAATAGAGCTTCATGTTAAAAGGAGGCTACCAAGCAGCAAAATGTTAGCCACTGCCACATCTGCTTATATCTGTGCAACACAAAGCTGTGAGCTATAGTCATGTGATGCATTTAATTTACACTAAATTAAGCCAGAATTGCAACTTGATCAGATAGGTGTCCAGTCAGGATCAACCCACCACAACTTGACCTGAAGTCTTCAGACAGCTGGGACAGCAGACTTTTCCTGTGCAGAAAATGTTACAATCCTCTTATTTTGAACAGCAGCTTTGAAAATTAACCAACTCAAACCTACCGTTGATTTTAAGAAAGGAAGAGATTGCAGAAGAAAGGAAGGAAAGGTATCTACATTTTTATGAAAGTAACCTAGATGCACTGATGACTAAACACCACCTGGGAGAACACTATAATTAGAGCTGTTAAAAAGGTAATAGCTCTGAATCAGACATTGTCACATGCAGATTCTATAGATATTGTCACTCTGCTCCAGGATGATTCTGAGAACACATCTTTATTAAGAGAGACAGAGGTTGGGTTTTTTCCCCAAATAGTAAATCTGGCTATTGGAAATTATCTGCAGGATATATCCATGTACTATTTCTTTCAGTGGGATGACATTTAGTTCCAAGACTACAGTGGATAGCAGTGATTTTCAGTGCCTGCATGAGGATACCCAATTCCTTAGGAGAATCCATGGCAGGTAGGTTGGAATAGATGATCTTTAAAGGTCCCTTCCAAGCCAAACCATTCCATGATGCTGTAACAAAACTAAATCACTTACCCACCTATGTACCTACCATCAGAAGTAAACAGACTGGTTTATACATAAATTTGAAAATGAAACAACACTTATTGTTTACTTATTGCCTTACTGATGAGCCAAGAAAATTGAAATTAAATTGAGCAATGAAACCTACTAATGACAACACAGGGAAACAAATTGCATAATGGCACATACAAACACAGATAATATACCTCCAGAACTACAGTAATTTTAAATTAGTCATATTGCACATAAAGCATACAACTGAAAGGCAGTTTTCAATATAACACATTGATGAGTTTAACTTCCTGAAAGAATTTTTAATAAATGAGAAATGGATTTTGACATTTTGGAGGAGTGCTGAGTCACCAAATTAGCATACTTGCTCAATTTTTTTCATCTTTCACTGAATTAAGGGAAAGCAAGGCAAAACCTATATGCACTGTTGTTGTCTGTGAGAACATGCATTAGCCACTCAGAGTAACTGAGTACTATCATATATCACTACTAATTTTACCTAAAAGCTTCAGAAAGAGGAATTTAAACCAGAAGAATTTGAATCCTTCAAAAAACCCTGGAAATCCTTCAAAATCCACAAAAAAAAATCCTTCAAAAAATACAGCATATTAAATGCCTATTACACCTCATGATTCAGAAAAAAAAAGATGCATCCCAATTCTCAAGGCCTTTAAAAAGTCTTTTCTTATCACTGCTTTTTGTCAGAGAAGATGGAAAGTTAGATCTGTCTGTTAGATCTTCTCTGAAAGCCATGGTCATCCTTCCCTCACCCCTCAGTCCCTCTCTCCTGCACACTGTGCAGTTCTCTACTTGTCTGGCTTCCAGAACAAGAATGAAATGAAAATAGTAGTGTGGCATTTTCCCATATGCCTGAGTCCTCACATTTTTGGTTTTTTTTGGTTTTTTTACATGAAGAAAGCTATTTTATCCAAGAAATTAAGTCAATAGCAAAGCAAAGTCAGGCATGATGTCAGGGCACCAATAAACCAGTTACTGTCTACCTTTCTAAATTAAAATAGTAATAATTGGTGCATGTTTGATAGTGTTGTTCTCACAGCAGAACTTAGCTTCTTCAAAAAATAATGCTAAGCAACATAGCTTCTTTCCTTTCTTATGTCTAAAAAGTGCCTGAAAGCAGAATTTTCTTTAAAACAATATAATTATATTTTCCTTGGAGATTTGCATTTGGTGTTGTTTTTTATGGCAAGTTGTTTTGCACACTTGAGACAGAAAAATAATAGCTCGGCCTTATGATCAGAATCAATGGAATAATTTTTAAATGATGTGTTTCTAAAAGGCAATAACCTATTAAATTATATATGTTTCCAAGTGCTACCAAACCACTGCCCCAATAAAAATGTTATGATAAGATCTTACTCAGGACTACCTCATTTTTTTTCTCTTGGACTTAACTGTGGGGGTTCTTAATTTGTGGCACAATGCTCAATCACAGGAGGGATACTCTCCACACTGCTTTTTGCAAGGAACTTCAAACTTGAATGTCAAAGAAGAGAAGGTAATTAGGAATAGTGAGCATGGATTCACCAAGGGGAAATCACACTTGACCAGTCTGATAGTCTTCAACAATGGCATGGCTAGATGGGTCAATGAGGGGGGAGCAGTGAATATTGTCTACCTTGACTTCAGCAAGGCTTTTGACACTGTCTTCCATAACATCCTTGTAGGTGAGCTCTGGAAATGGGGGTTAGAGGAATGGACAGTGGATCAAGGTAGATCTAGATCTGGCTGAATGGCAGAGCTCAGAGCATTATGATCAGCAGAGTAGAATCCAGCTGGAGGCTGGATCAGTACTGGGTCCAGTCCTACTCAGCTTGGTTATCAATCACCTTGGCCCTGGTGAGGGGCATCTGGAGTACTGTGTTCAGTTCTGGGCTCCAAAGTTCAAGAAAGACAAGGAGCTACTGGAGGGGGTCCAGTGGGGGGCCACAAAGATAAGAAGGGGTCTGGAGCATCTCTTATGAGGAGAGACTGTGGGAGCTGGGCCTGTTTCACCAAGCTACTCTATCACTCCTCTTCCCAGCAGTGAGGTATGCAGTGGCAACTGAGATGAAGTATCTGACTTATCCTAACTCCTAGATGTTGTGATCTCAAGCCTATAAATGTACAGTCACAAGTAGAATATGGGTATTTAAAAGCAATAACTGAACTTGGTGAAGATGGAGTGACAGCCAACATTATAACACCTTGCTACCAAGAACAAAGTATTACTAGAAATATTGAAAGACTACCTTCTAACTTTTCCTATCTCAGTGAGAATGGGTACTTTGGAATACTTGTTCCTCAATACTCATGGATCTCATCAGTGGTTTTGCATTTATAAAACCACTGAGCTGACTGCCAAGACCATGCTCATTCACTGCAGCTCCTTGTGCTCATAGCACCAGACTTTAAGGTTCAGTCAGAGTGAGTCCTGTCCCCATTCATGTTAAAATAAGTAAAATTTTTGTGCTTTGGTGAGCTCCTTTCATTACTCATTACCCAACATTTGGATGTTTGCCAACAAAGCTTTTTCACAGGCAGAGTGAGGGTATGTGAGCCCCTGCTCAGTTCATGCACCTCCTTCTCCAGGCTCTCCACAGATGGCAGCAAACCTACAGTTCAGGAGGAGATCCTATACCCAACAGGGTCCCCAAAGCTATCAAGCAGGTGTTCCCAAAACAAGACACAGTACATGGGAACTAAGCCAGGGCACAAATTTGCTTCACCCCTTAGACAGCATTAATGAACCCAGACACTCATGTGTCCAATGGTCAAAACACCACCAGCAAGATCAACAATGATGCACATCCAAAAACTTGCAAACACATCAATTTTGGATCAGGTATTGCATAAGCATGCAGTAAGCAACTTTACAGAAAAAAATTCTTTACATGGATCAAAAGCCAATGAAACAAGATGTACTAGGAAAATATGTACAAAGTTTTGAATGTCTCTCGGGTAAAGTTTTATTTCAGAGAAAGAAGTATTTTTCAGGCAAAAGTATGGTAAGGATAATTTCCATTTGTGATGTTTATCATCAATTAGAAG
Source organism: Urocynchramus pylzowi (assembly GCA_013397555.1). NCBI lineage: Eukaryota > Metazoa > Chordata > Aves > Passeriformes > Fringillidae > Urocynchramus > Urocynchramus pylzowi. The sequence goes on along the minus strand of VZRH01000792.1, from coordinate 911,453 downwards.
GTTCCTTCTCAGATAAATCATTAATATAGGCACATACATGAGGGAAAAATAATTTAGGAAAATTAAATTGAATAAATTGGCCCCACAAGAGTTTGTTACCTTTCCTAATACAGTTTATATCCCACAGCTCACAGAGCTGTCTGTTTAGCAGCTTCAATACTTCTCTATTACCTATATTTACACCAGTAAATATACCTAATTTATTTAGAATTCTCTAGGTACATTTTTTTTTACTTTTCTGATACCAAGAAATAATTTTTCTTGGTTTTGTTACTATTTTTGAACTACAGTCTTAACAGGAAAAATCTCTATGGCTTTGGTTTACTCATCTTGTCAGTCAAGGCTGCCTGTAAGTGCTGCACAGACCGAGAGTAGGCTGGGAAATAAACTACACATTCAGTTCCAGTTAAATGATTTAAAGCAAGCACCACAGCAAAGATGAGGGAAAGAGGTTGAAGATCTCCTCCCCCAGCTGCATCCTCACAGAAATCCACTCCAACACACTGCAGAATTTACTTCAGACTGCAATGTATACTTGGTAGGATTTTAGAGCACTCTGGCTGTAATTTCCTCTTTCCTCTTTTACAGATTTCACGTGTGAGCTCAGCTATTTCTCTGCACACGTGTGCACAATACACATTCTGTCTCCAGTTACAACCTCAATACACTAGAAAATATTAAATTTTTAAGTTGAAGAAAGGTGAACTAAAAACCAAGGTGAAGCAAATCTTCCTATACTGAATGTACTGTAAGACTAGTTATTAAAAATATTCCTGCAGCTGTCATAGTCTTGTACTTAGACCTCATTCTTAGTTGAATCAAGAGTTAAACTTGATGCTCTTACAGGCAAAGACTGGAAGTTTATCAGGGCTAAACTCTTTATAGTCTTCAGATAATTTTTTTTTTAATCAGAGTTATTTAATGACTCAAAATTAATTCATTCTTTTGTCCAAGACATAAGATAACTTTATGTGCTTTTTTAATGCAATTTTAAAAATCATAATAAAATTCACATCCAGATTTCTACATATAAAGTTATACAGAACAAAATAGGAAATAAGATAACTAAAAAGAAAAATTTACTAATGTAAATGTAGTCTACCATCAACTCAAGTCTCCAAGCAGAAACACTGAGATACTAAAAAACAGTGTAATAATGCAACTTAATGCATTATAAATTATAAAGGGTATTAGCCACTACTAAAGTTCATAGTGTGTGGTTTTAAAAAGCTTAAGTAGTTTGTACAACTTGTTTTAAAATTTGTTGTCATTATATCAATCAACAGCAAGAGAAGTTGAATGAGGAAGCAAATAGCAAAACTCCTGACTTATCTGTTAATTTATCAATACCCTTGACCTGTAAGAGATTTGACTTTTTGCTTTAGTCTGTGAAGAAGAAAAATTTCCAAGGCAACACAAATTTAGTTGGCTGATATTTTCTGAACCTATTGTATCATTCCAACACGAATTAAGGCTTTATGATTTCTTTTTGCTCTGTAAAAAAAAAAAAAAAATCTGAGGATTACATTTGTGATGGGTTTTGGGTTTACTTTGTAAATTAAATGTAAAAAATAAGACCTTTCAAAGCTGAGTATCACAGAAGGATGCTAATGAAACTAGAATGTACAGAAATGTTGTTATTCAGGTGTACCACATTTTACACTGATAAAAAGAAAAAAGGCTAGAACAAAGATCCTTTATATAAAGAGAACATATTTTCAGTGCATACTTCCTCCACTTGGTAAGTCTTTGAGACTCTTGCAACTACAGTATCCCCAGTCAAATACAGATAAATCCACCTGCACATGGATTATTCTCCAGAACTGCCTTGTGCTAAGTCAAATTCACTAACTGATTTTAATAAGTAACAGAATAGAAATAACCTTACTAGTTTGCCAATATTTTAAACAGCCTACAGAAACATATAAAAGTAACTGCTAATCTTCATAAATACGGATGTATCTGATGAATTAATATTTGATTAATCCTATGTGTCCTCTTGATTAGCCAAATACCAATTGAAAATATGCTAGATAGACAAATATTGATGGATCTGTTTCATCAGCAATCAGATGCATCATTGAATTGCTCAGAACAATGCCACACATAACCTCAGCAAACCAAATTAGGACTCCTACACAGACAGTTTCCAGTTAATTGATATTCTTCATAGGCATTTAAAGGACATGCTTTGAATAAGGTGCCAATGTTTAATTTTGAAGACAATTCTTTTTACAACATCCAATTTTCAGTAGGATCAAATACAAAACTCCCTTGTCAGTAAGCTAATGCCATTTGTATTGCTGTGATTGCAAATTTCAGTGACTGGATGTTTGGGGATATTTAGTCCCTTTTGCACACTATTTAAAAGAATTGTCACCAATTTTTGTTTATCGGTTGTTCTTCTGATTTCACTTCTCTGTCATGTTTTTCTTTTACACCTAACACATTTTAACACATCAAACTCTGCTGGTTTCTAACAGTGCTACTGTTAAAAGAATGATCACAAAATAGAGACAAATACCTTGGTTTTTTCTTGCTGAAATTCTATCTGGATGTTGGTCAGTTTAGTTCGCAGCTCCTCATTGGCAGCTTGCAGGGCTTCAGTCTCCATGTCCGACTTCTCTCCCTTGGCACGACTTTTCTTTGACATAATTGTTTTTGAAGTTTAAAATAAAATGTTTGCTCCACACTGAGCTACCAGCTAGTGCTTTCTGCTTTTAGCATTTAAGAGTCGTGCAGTGATCAACAAAACCTTTCACACAAATCTCTGCCATCATGGGAGCAGTCTCTCATGGCCTGGAAGAAGCAAAGTGGTAGGAACAGGATCAGGCTGCAGCATTGAGCAGAATCAAACATCAGACTTAACATCCATTTTTAAAGCATACTGGACTTCCTTGAATTATACCATACTCTGTAGTGTACCAGAGTTTGAAAGAAACAGATAAGAAGTTACATAATATTTCACCATCTCTGAACTCTATCCACTGTATTCTGATGCTCACAGAAATAAAAGTATTAACAGTTTTGATGAATACAGCATATAAACAGAAATTATATCTTATTCAAGACCTGAATAGAACCATGCTCAGAATTCCCAAGAGGCACAGAGAAAACCATAAATTAATTGAGTGCTTCAGTGGGAATAGTTTGTTTTCTGTAGTAAGAAGAAAGTATTTCTCTCCCTAATGTATTAGTTATAATGTATAATTGTATTATTCATAATTATCATCGAGTCTCACATCATCAGCATCTATTAAAAAGCTATCACAAAACTGGAAAAACATTTTAAAATGTTTCCTAAATTTTCATATCTGTAACCTGCTCATGTTCAGGGCTGATACTGTTTAAAAAGCTACAATGGAAACAAGAAAGTATTTAACTTCATTTTCATTTCCCAGTATGGTCTAAGCTTAAAAAGTATTTAATTATTTAAATCAGCTTTATGTAATATTTAAGGAGAATATCAATAGCAAAGAACCCTAATTCCAATAATTAGGAAATCCTAATTATGATTAGTTTGCTTCATGAGTAGTCAGTATAGAAGTTTAATCTGTGATCTTTTTCCTCCTCTCTGCTCTTCTCTAAGAATAACCTGGTGTTCCACAAGACCAAACTGTGAAACAAGTGCTATCAATGCTGAACTAATTTCCAAACCCATGTTCTCTGCACATTTTTAAATATTCACATAGTTTCATAATTAAATTTTTGACAAAGCAGAAAGGTTCCTGCTTTAACTGAATGACATTACTGGAGTATTACATTTCCAAGAAAAATTTTATCTAATTGCGATCAAACAATAAGCTGCTCTTTCCAACCTACTACTGATGGGGAGTTATTCTGAAATTGTATTAGAATGAAAATCCCATGCATTCCTTAGCAAAAACTTTTTAAAGGGTTAGTGACTCATACCTCAGGTGTGCAGAGACAAACTAAACACCTCAGTTTTATGGTCCTTTTCAAGTACATGTAAACAGGTGGTGAATTAAATATCTTGCTTAGAATGACAAGTCAAATCAGATGAAAAGTGAACAGAACTCAGGACACCAAGTCTCAGTCTGTTTGATGATATTCCCATTGAGTTCTTTAATTTGTAAAAATCAATTGAAAAGAACATTAACTTTACCAATTACTTGCTGAAGTAACTTAAGAGAAATAATTGTTTTGCTCTGTAATATCAGATATCCTTCCTTTGAAGTATAAAGATTTATCAAGTTATCCTATTCAAAAAAATTTTGTTTGTTCCTTGTATTCATTATATGAAACATTTTAATATATAATCTGTGAAAAAGCAGGAACTTAAATACATTTTAATTTTATTATGTATTAGACCTACCTGACAAAACAAATAAACACTGGTGCTATTGTGATTTTACACATAGCAGTTGATTCAAGATAAACACATCAGCAATATTTTTACAGTAAATTTAAAAAAAAGGAACTCTTTGGTGAGTAGAAGAAATGTGAGGAACTAATGTTCCTAATAAAGGAATTTCATGCTATTAATCTATGGAGTTTCTATGATGCTCAAATTAAATTTAATACTCAAATTAGCCTTAAAACTAGAGAGTTCAGCATTATTCTTTGAAGTACTCTTCAGATTTAAAAAAAAAAAAAAAACTCTCAAGGCATTGCTCTCAATTTTTTCCCTTTAACTCTCAACATTTGAAAATTGTACTTTTCAAGTAAAATAAAAGCTTAGACCCAGAACATGAAAAAAATCACCCTCTTGTCTTATAGGCATTGAGGGAAGGAGAGTGGGGAGGGGAGCAAATGCACCACCTCCCAACCAAACATAATAAATTCTCTAAAACCACAAAACAAAAGAAAAGAAATAACCAAAAAACCAAACCAACAACAAAAAACCAAACAAAACCCAAAGCAAACAAAAAAAAACCAACAAAACAAAACAAAACAAAAACCAAACAAACTAAAAAACAAAAAACAAAACCAAAAACCACACCAAGAAACAACCACCCATTGAGCTGCATTGGTGAACATAAAAAAAATTTCCATTTTTACTTTTCCCTAGATACATCTTCCAGCCTACCTATTTCAAAAGCAGGAACTATGGCAACACAAAGCCTATCTATATACTCAGAGAGGCACATAGCCCAGACACACAAGGGCTGAAGCAGAGACTGCATCCTAATTCCCAAATGAAAGGCACAGAACCAGTGGGTGCCCAGATTCCATCCTAGTTGGCTACCCACATTTGATATTTGGATAAAGGTCAGGACAAAAAAAAACCAAAAACCACCACACAACTTATAAACACAGTGAGAAAAAATGAAGGAAAAAACACTCCACTCTAACAAAATTTTACTGACGCAGATGCTTCAACCAACAACCTATTTATTAACTCCCCATATGTCTGCTGAGAGGCAAATTTATGATGCCACCAGGATACAGTCTCACAATCACTCCATGACTAAAAATAGCCTCTTCCTGCACTCTGAGATCTACACACTTCTTGCAAACCTTGGAATCATTTGAATGTATTTTATATTTCACATCAAGAAAAAAGATAGGAAAGAGTGATGGGTTCTAAAGCACAAGTCACGTTTTCAGCAGACTCTGGAACATATCAAGTTTCTGACTTTACTTGATAGGTATAGGGGCAATTGTCATTGAAGAAAAACAACAAAATAAATAAACTTGATTGAATCTGAATCAACTACACAATAGTTTGGGGGATTGGTCTGTAAAAGATCAAAATATTTAACATGATTTTTCTTATAGATGTTTTGGGAAATCCATTAAATTCTTAACATACTAGAAAATCAATCAGCTGAACAATGCCCTAGCTTCCAATGTCCCTTCTGTTTGCTTAGCAGATTTAAAGGATATTTTTTATAACTACCTCAATCTATTCTATTTCTATATATTGGTTTTATCAAACAAGACCTCAAACTATGTAATTAATTGCTATATGATGATTCTAGATGTTAAATAAAAATAAAACTTAATAGAAAAAAGAAAAATCAGGTACTGCAGAAACGTGAAAGTGTAGCCATCAAAGAATTTTGATTACATAAGGGTAAGGGAAAAAAGGAACCCAATACTTTCTATTGAAAAGTAAGTCAATTTAAAGAAATGCAAGTCTTCAAACATGAACCGGTACATAATACTCAAAAATTTGGGGAGGATTATAACTTTAGAGAGTGAGTCTTTCATTAACAAACAGTAATCAACAGGAAAAGTAAGGAAACCCATAAAATCAAGTAATAAATATGGATACCATTATATCATGAAAAATTTACTAAAGTACATCAACCAAAATTCTGCATTCCAGCCTTATTTCAGACTTCAACCACATTACTCAGCTGCAGCACAATTTTTGGAAGGTGATATTGTCAGTGAGTCATCTCAGCTGAAACACCAAGCCATAACGCAGTTACTGGAGGGAAATAATAAAGCTTCTTCATCTCAACACTGCACCCCCATATAAATAATGTGCCATTCTACTTCAACATTTTGTATTTCAGCCTTTATCTTTTAAATCTGCAGAGCCTACTGCAGCTATCCATAACCCTCCCTGTGCTTGTGAACACAAGATGTAAGTACATTCTCAACACAGCACAATTCTGTACATTCAAGAAGTTTAAAATAAATTTTATTACAACAGCATCTGACCATAGTAAATGCAGTGGACACAGGTACAATGTTAACTTCAGAAGTAACTTGCAGTTCACCTGTGTCATAGTTTAAAAAAACAGTGATAATCAGCCAGTGACTGTATGGGAACATTCATAGCTGCCGATGCCCAAGGCACATTTCTCACGAGGTTCAGATGACCTACATTTACTGCTTCAGTTCTCAGTTCTATGGAATAAAACATGACTGAATGGATAAAAGCAGAAGAACCTCTACAGGACTGTAAAATAATACTCATCCCATCAAAATGCAAATTATCAATACAGTTTTCTAAGTATATTGTAGACTGGTCACCTTTCTGACACCCCTTTGTAGCTACCTACAAAGACAGATCTATTTCTGTAACAGCAGAACCTCTGAGGGTTACTGTAAATCACAGCCCACTTAGGGAAATACAGAATTTCCTTACAGTGGAACACTTTATAAATGTCACTTGATTTTTTGATGGATAAAACCAGAAACATCTTTACTGTTAACTAACAGCCCACATAAATTTTTTCAGATTCACAGCCTAAAGTACTGAGCCATTCTTGCTTTAATAATATACTTTATAGGGCCACACTATATAGAAAGCAATCACCAATAAACTATAAGCATTTTTTCATTGCTTTTTTGCCAGAAGACCTCAAAGTAAAAATCCTGCAGAGCCATGTGGAACAGAGCTTTCCTTGGTAGAGATTACAGTGTAGCACGAGTTAGGCTTTTATGACACTTGCTCAGATTTCCACAGCAGGTGACATCCCAGGGATGAGCACAGGATCTGTAAAGCAGTCAGCTCTTCAGTCCAGGTTGGTAATTGCTTCCATATTTTTTTCAATGGCATCTCAGCAAAGGTGATCTGTGATTCTGTCACTCCACATCTTTCAGAAAATTCCAAATCCCCTCAGGAATCAGTACCCAGGTTTTAACTTCCTATCATGAATCACTGCCTTCCAGGTCCTTATACAGCAGTTAACAGAACTGATTTGGCAAGTTTCTAAATGAATTTCACCAATGTATTCATTTTCTCTTCAGTGAATTTAACAAAAAAAAAAAAAAAAAAAAAAAACAGATCAA